>CABFOW010009174.1:0-14891 GCA_902141385.1 Timema californicum | reverse complement strand
TTTTGCAGATCATATGGTTCGGCGTAGGAATACATAATTTGGTCTGGTAACTTTTCAAAGCTGTCAGTCAGCACCAAAGAAGTCATGAGGCTACTGTATGTTATTCAATATCATTCTAAGTTATTGTAATTTAATTAGAAGAAAAATTGTTTTGTTATGTAAAGTTAACGTTTTAAGTTAGCAGATTGAAATTTCAATTGCCTAATTCCACAGGGTTTTAGACTCGACTCAATGTGAAGACACTAAAGAACACATATTGCCACTTAATATTCTTTTTTTATACTTTAATTACCCCTACATATTATACAATCATGAAAATGCCAATAATATCGTTCCCTTTAAGACAAGGATAGGAAGCAAGGAAAAAAAAACTAGAAAGGATGTTAAATCAAATCTTGCAACAATGAATTTCCAATAAATTAAATTTACCTTCAAACTGAAAAATATGCTATGAGGGAAGGATTTTTTAACACTATTTTAAACAATATTGGCCTAATCATAAATTTGGGTAGCTGTACCTGAGGGCCAGTTTCATAGTTAGACTTAGTACGCCTCAAGTGCGGCGCTACACTAAGTACAAGACGACACCTACCTATACTCAAATGGAATGGGCCGTTCTCGCATAGGAAAGTGGCCCATTCCATTCTGGTTTAGGTAGGTGTCGTCATGTACTTAGTGTAGCGCCGCACTTGAGGCGTACTAAGTCTAACTATGAAACTGGCCCTTAGGCTTATTATGAATACTATACTGAACGAGCGCACGTCTGACAAGCAGGTGTGACTCGGTATACCGGTCCTTACAGATACACAATTTGTAGAGAGGGCTTTAAGCCCCTTCTAAAGAATCCATAGTCTCTGCATACATATAGCCCTTAAGTTCTTAGAAATGGAAATTCTCTCTACAAAGTTTGCATCCTTAACCACATGGCAGTTCCGACCAATGAGAGTCTGAGACTATGTCCTATTTGGTCCTAAACTCCTCAAAAGAAAATTGTCTAGAACAAGGTGTGAGCAGAAGTTATAAGAAATACCAGTGGGAAGTTAAATCTACCAAAACGACGCCACGCTTTTGGAGAGCTTGACATTTCTCAGAAAATGGTTTCTGAAATGCCACATTTCACGTTTGTTTTTGGTTTTATTAAATTTTCAGAAATATTTCTGTTCATAAAACTATTATTTGGGTTAATATTTGTTTCCGTGGCATCGCTACCATTGGTGTTTTCGTTTTCATGCGCAGGCACATATTTACTTATATGATTGGCAGTAATGAATAAGGACTTATGGATAAGGACACTGAATTTTTATTTTTTTTATATGGCACTGCGTCTTAAAACGCTTAACTTTTAATTACACTAATGGTTTAGGAAATGTTAAGTTTAAATTTGGAGGAAGTGAACCCGCATTTGCGTGGACGGAGTGTGGAAAACCACCCTCAGTTCACCCGACCTATATTCGAACCTAACCTCCCCGTCCTCGGAGGTCTAACTCAACACAAAACCAGTGCGTTAGCTAACTACGTCACCGAGGCGGGTCAAGGACACTGTAGACAATGCAATCCGTTAGTTTTGAGTCAATCTCTTGGAGTACCTAATATGCATCTTATGGATAAGGAGTTTGTAGACGGGCTTTAAACCTACAAATACAACCGAAATAATTAATGCAATTTTAAGCATTTAGTAAACACATCGCTACCAGAAATTCGGGAACTCTTTGTTTTTTCCTGTATATTTGTGATGTGTGGCAAATAGAAATATTATTTAATAAAATTGGCGTCCTCAAAACATTGTAAACGATTATACAAATGCCAAATAAGTCACATATAACTTAAGTCAAAGTACTTACATTTGATTTACGGCTTACGAGAGAGAATATAAATGTCAAATTCTTGCACTAGCCAGTGAATTATATAAATGTGTTAAATCTATAGAGATGGATGAAGTATTTTATTTAACTTATTAAGTGTAAATAAACGAATTTTGTGATTACTAAAAAAACAACGTCATAGGTTGTTTGATAATAGACATGGCCTATGTATCAATTCGCGTTTTTTTATTAAATAGATAAAAGCAATGATAGTAGGATATTTAAGAATTTTTTTAAACAGTTCAAATTTCAACTATTTAAAATAAATATATAATGTTGACGATAATCAAAGGTTAGGGTAAGCACTATTTTTATAAACGGATAAATACTATAATAACACCTTCCTACTTAATTTTTTTTAACCAAGGTGTTTGTTTTAGTTTAGTCTTGCTTTTTTAGCGTTGTGTTGTCTTCCGTTGCCGCTTGGAGCAGTGGCTTGTCACGAGGCCGTTCATTCCCATTGGTTGGGAGTGCAGGGCTTGTTACTTCGGGATGATTGTCTGAGTGATCTATTTATTTATTGTTCAAGTATAGGTGGCGAGGAGGGCAATTAAGCCACAAACTGTTGTATAAATCAAAATATGAACTCGAATAATTATTATCTGCTGCTCGTAGAACTAAACAATAGGAACTTTCATGTGAAACTGTAAAATCATGCACCTGTGAATTATTGTGTATAGTATGGGGATAGATATTTGCTTGTATTGTGCATGAGATGGGAATTTTGCTTAGCAGCCAAAATTACAAGTGTTTACATTTTCATCACGAAATGATAAATTTCATATAACGTGTTGTTCAGAAAGCGATTTGGTTGTGTTAGCAAAAGTCATAACTAGGCCTACATGGTGAACAGCAGGAGACCGTTGTGAATAGTATGGTGTTGGGAGCCGATGTACATGTGGTCAGTGAAGAGGCACACAAGTAAAGGTAGGGGAGCAGGTCATACATATGCAGGGCATAATGTAGATGCATTAGGATTTTTGCCAACAGCTAGCACAGGCTCACTTGAACCAACAGTAGGCACATAAAAGTCACAGTAGGATAATGCCTCTGCATTGTAACAACTCAGGGAGTCACAATTAAATCAAAGAGAGGCAAAAGGGGCTAATGCAAGTTATTTACAGCAGCTTCAGGATAGTTCTATAAAACCAAAAGAATCAGAGGAACTAATACTTAACGAATTCAAAGAGGTTAGTGTTGCTACTGCAACACATCTCCAGGAGTAGGAGAATGGCTGACTGTAGGATTTTCGGGTAGGGTTGAAGGGTAATGCAGTCATCCAACTTAACAAGATGAGAGATTCTGTAGCCTAGGACGACACCCAATTCCAGGCAGAAGCTAACTGCGGTGCCGAATCCATCAAGATTACGGTCTATGAATCCACCGATATAGTAGCTAGACTATCCGAGGAAGTGACATACAAGTTAGGAGCAATTGCAGACAATGTTGTTGTAAATACTCAGTTGTTGTGTGTGCAGGTCAAGGAGTTTATTGCAGGAGGTACCGACTGTTCCCACTGTTAACAGCCTGATTAATGACAGGATTACTTAAGTGTTGGCCCAGATGAAGTTGTCCAGTATCCCATGGCAAATACAGGAGAGAGTAATATCAGCCATTACGGAAGGTTCATTGGAGGTCTTGGTTCCATTGTTGCGTTCTAGGCCTTGTGCGGAGAATACGTCTTTATTCTGAGGGGATGGCACAGAAAACCCGAGGACCTTTCTGCGGCATCTCGAAAGAATTATATTTCATAAGAAATAAATTAACTTAAATCATTGGAGAAAGACGTAATATAAAAATTACTGATAGTAAGTTGCAGAAGATCTAGTGTTAGTCTACCATTTTTTTAAATCTCACTTTTAAAAGTAAAGTCTTGAAATCTTGAAAAATATTTCACTAATAATTTACTAACTACATGCCCTAATGATTTCATTGTGCCGACGGGCCTCTAAATTCCAACTACCTACAAATTCTTTGATACGCACACACATATTGTAAAGACAAATTTATATTAAACTAAAATAAATAATATGAAAAATAAAAACTAACAGTTTAATAAAACAATTTATTACCCTTACGAGACGCGCCAGTAAACAAAACTAACGTATAACTGACACTGTGCATGCTCCAACTTTGACAATAAGCACTAGGTGATCATTTGCAGTCATTCTTTCATCCCACCATCAGGGCCTCTAATTTTGAAACGTGCGAGTAGCGATTTGCTAGCGTATTTCTCTCATCTCTCACCCAATCTCGCAAACCCCTAATTTTGAAACTTCTGCGTTGCGAAAACTGACGTCACGCGATCGAATAGCGAGTGGATTCTACTCGCCAGGCTCACACCGTGCGAGACAGGCCTTGTCTATCGAATAGGCAGTAAAATAACAAAATGGATGCCATCCCCCTCTTCAGTTGCAGCTTTCTGAGAGTGATTTTGTTGAAATAAACCTACCATGGTACAAAATAGGTTTACAGAAGATAAGAATATGATTGCTTTGTACACTTTATGCAATCCTTCAATAAAATATTTGTTTGGGTGAAAACATAATTATATATACTACTTTTTTCAAGATTTTCAACCGTCAATTTGGTTTAATCGGTAACATGACCGTCTCATGATCTAAAGTTCGCCTGTTCAAGTCCTCACAACTCTACTTTATTTATTTATTAGACTTTAATCTTTAATTTTAAATGATCGTATCAATAAGCATTTAATATGTTTTTAAATATATTTTTATAGAAGTAAACAAGGTATTTTATCCTACGTAGACTAACATAATAGTCCTTAAAAATAATGTAAAAGGTATTAAATTAAAAACACTAGGTCTACATTAATTTTGAAATTTTGTATGTAGGTGATTATTTAAAAATTATATTAATGAGGTTTATGACATAAATTTGTACACATTTTAAAATAAGGCTAAGCAAGCTAGTTATTATTCGCATAGTAGAAATTTTTAGAGTATATTTATGTTTTAAAAATGGTTGCGAAAATAAAATAATATACCACTGAATTCTAATTATGAAAACGTTATTTAAATTCAGACAAAAAATTAAAATATTTTACATGGGGTGAAATTGAACTCGTGGAAACCTGAATTTGGCTCAAGCACGCTACCGTGTGTGCTAAAGTGGATAGTCAACGAGAAAACTGTTTTATTTATAGTGATATAACTTTGAGAAAACTTTGAGAAAATTTTGAGACAACAAGCTTAGATTTATACAACTGAAAGTTGGTTTCCCAATTAAACTAAACCAATCGTTGTATATGATGTACTCAATACAATAATAGTGTTTACTTTCAGTTACGTATCTTGTATAATGGCGTGTTGTGGCATCTCATCGCCTCAATCCTTTGGAACGTCATGATTTTACAGTGTTGTTGGATTGAAAACTCAGTCGCAAGCGAAACAACACTGCACCGACTCGCACGACAGTAGAAACCTTTCAAAATTAGCTTTGTTTTGGTACAGCCTGCGATTTGCGAGTTCATGAGTTGCGAGTATTTTCGCAAGTTTCAAAATTAGGGGTCCAGGGCCGTATTTACTACCATGCCGTCTGTAGGCCCTCGGCTAAATGCCGCCCCTCCTCCCCAAACCTTCTCAAAGGAAGGCGATACGCTTCTATATATCATTTAAAGTTTGTCATCATAATTTTTGTTATTGATTGAATTTTTAAATAATACCTTTATACATTGTCGTGATCTTGTACTCTTTTAAAGGCATTTTTCAATCATTGAATCCTGAAGTAAACATACTTTTTTCTTCCCCAAATAGCAGGCGAGATACACAGAAAACATAGCCCTTTGATGGTGAGTAGCCTTCACCAGCCAATGTCTTATTTGTGTCTCCCCATTATGAAGTTTTTGGGGAAAATATATTCCTTTTAATATGCCCTTCTTTATCAAGATACTTGCACATTGAAACACTGAAGCCTGCGTCCAAGTTTTGTTCAACACCGTGAACTGTCACATAGTCTCGTAATTCGTTATTAATTTCCAGCCACAAGCCTAGGCCCTTATAAGGTGCGAAAATACGCCCCTGGTTATTGGCAGCTGTATTTTCTGAGCCTCCTCCTATTGCAATCGTACATTTTACGACATCTTTGGGATATATAGCTAGTGGTAAGTTATTGTCACTGTTACCTAAATTAACACCAGTTGATAATGAGAATAACATCTCTAGACGCATTGCCTCTGTGAATGAAGGAACAACTAACCAGTACTATCAGAGTAAGACGAGGGATGATGCCCAGTAACATTGCTACTGCTGTAGCGCTGCTAAGTCTTGAAATTTGGCTACTCATTTCTTATGTAAATACTTTCAACAGCACCCACAATAACCAATGCACGTGGGACGTGGACTCATGGATAAGCTATGGTTAATAGCGTTACGATACTTACCCAAGGACACATTAACAATTTTACACATATATAAATAATACAAGTGTACTGTGTACATACGAGTAAAAATAAATATTGTATTCAGAACTGGCCACCTACACAGAGAGGGATGTTCTGTATTCCGCGTGCGATCAGTAACACAACATAAATTAAAATCATTTTCCAGCAGGACAAACAATTAACAAAGAACGTCTGAGTCATCATGAACTAGCTGGTAAATGGTGGACTCAGCTCATTGTGAGTCACTTAGAGGATATGACATGTCACTGTGTGTGTGTACATAAACACACAGTTTGTAAGCTGGTACTGGCACTTGGCAGGCACTAGGTATACCCTGTTGGGTATAGTTTTGTGGGGAGGACGAGCTGAGGACGATACCATGTGGTAAATTAAATATTAAAATATGAAAAACACTTGAACAAAATATTTGCCTTCATTCCATGCCACCCCCTGAATAATGCCGCTCTAGGCCCAGACCTAGTCGGACTAGGGGGAAATCCAACCCTGTCCACCATAGCAAGCAGCAGTTTAAACATGATTTCTATTATACCTTTAATGAGTGTACAGGGTACCTATAGGACGCACATGCGATTTAGTATATTTCCCTCCTTTTCAACTCTCATGCCATTTGAAGGGAATATAAGCTAGGTTGAGATTTCTTTTGGTAAGCTTACAAGCTTTCGTGGGCTTCGTAGAGATGACAACCCCACAAATACCATTGAAAAATAAAAATAAATTAAATAAAGATGCCAATATATTTTGTGTGGGATTTAAAAATATTCAAGCTATTTTAATTTATTTAATATAATAAGAAAATTTCGCTGAAAGTAGACGCGCAATGCTCTCAATGCTTACGTGGACCGACCGCCACTGATAGTTTGAGGTACAGAGAAGGAGGTACTAACATATCGGAATCTTATCTCATATCTTTATATGAGCAAAGTTGGCATTTCAGTGTAGCCATCACTGCTGCTGAACTTATCGTTATGGCTACTGTTCAGCTTCCATTTATAGTATAGGAGTTACTTGGCTCTAATCATATGGATAGTTTGTCTCAGTTTAGGGTAGAACTGAAATGGCTCGATGCTTTGGAACCACAGTGGAGGGTCATAAAGGCTACCAGCAACAATAAGGCACCTATTTTTCCACAAGCTGTGCCTAGGCACCACTATCCGCCACAGGGGCAATATCTGCAACCGTGATGGTTCCATGTTGGATTCCCTGATTTTTTAGTTCCACCACCAGAACAAAGCGCAGGTCCTGGGAGGGTTGCTTTGGCAGATGCCTCAGCATGGGTGGGAGGGAGGGGAAGGATTTGGTTTTCCTGACAACACACTGGCAAAAGATTTCACCAGCGACTTTGGTGCTTGAATCATGGTCGTGGTTGCCCTCCGTACCACAACGTGCCCCGAGGGTTTCTGACCTTCGCTAAGGCCATTCACCCACCCTTCTTGGGTAGCACCATCAAGTCTAGGAGTGAGCTTTTGAGCAGTGCAGGCACTCCATACAACCACCCCTCTCGTGGTAACCACAACAGAACCCATATCTTGGATTCACGTGGTAATCCTCCCGCACATGCCCAAACCGGAATCAGTTTTTACACTGAATAAGTTCCACGTTTTATCAGCTGTAGCCCGATGCTATTGTCATACGGAAAAGAAATTATGAAAATGAGGCTCAGTCATCTGTAAATATTAACCATCATCTAAGACGTTGATATCGCCCTCCAAAGATTTAATCCAGAAATTTAGTGAAAATTTCCGAAATTGGTTGGGTTTTTGGAATCAGTTTCATAAAATTGACGTGGATGAATAGTTAGATAATGTATATAAATAAGAATAAAATATCCAAGCAATTTTAGCCCGTGATATTTTTGACAGTTTCCTAGCCCCATAAGAAAACTACCCCAAAGCAATACAGAAACTTAACTCATACTTTGGTAAAGATTCTTTATTGGTAGAGATATATACTAAAGAATTATTTTCACTAATGAATGCCAGTAGTGTTCTTGATGTGTCTTCCTTATATAATAAAATCGAAACCCACCTTAGTGCATTGGAGGGTTTAAGGGCTAGCTCAGAGAAATATGTAGCAATGTTGTTCTCTATGTTAGAATCATGTTTGACTGCAGATATGTTACGCACTTGGCAGAGGATGGGTAGAGGAAGTGAAAATGAGCCTGAAGAACGTCTTAAAAGTTTGATGAATTTCCTGGAGAACGAAGTAAAGGGCGAGGCCATCACTGCTGAAACTGATAAGTGAAACATTAAGGAGAAAGTTACAATGAAGATCGGGGGTGGCTGGTTCATAGGGGCCACAGGCGCCAGGCCCTATCAACATTTTTCCAACATATTTTTTATAAAAAATTATTATTATTTCTTTCTTTTTAATCAATAAAATATTTAGGAAAAAACATGAATATGAAGTGGATCACCATTCTTTACTCGCAGTGAATTATTGGATTTGTTATACATTATTCCAGTGAAGATTATTCATTCCTTGTTCCAAACGTCACGTGAGGATTGTACCAGCACTATAGTGACGGAATATAGAGCCTGGGCAGGGCAATCTCTGACAGGCTCTATCAGAGAAGCCACACCAGTGTGAGATGTCTCTTAAGGTCAATCTCCCTACCATTTCAGTGCCAGTCTTGAATGAGAGTGAGTCACTTTGGTTCGGTCATCATCAAGTCAACAGCGCGAGTGCTAATCTTGATTGTTGTTTATACTTTTGTCAAGTTATCACAAGTTTCTCTAACAATAAGCTTATTTGAGTGTTTCCAAAAGTATTTTTGTATAGCTGACAGTAAAACGTTTAATTATAATAATGGAAACTATTAAAAACAAACAGAAAACATTAACCTCATTCTTTTCGCGATCTGTTGATAAAGGGAGACGAAAATGTTAGCAAGGTAGCTGAAACACAAGGTGAGTGACCAAGTGTATGGACGGCTGATATGTGCTAGTGGAAAAAAGAATCCTTTCATTGGATCGACTGCAGAAATGGTAAATTAAGATGTAATACTTGTTTTGAAGTGACTGGCTTAGGAGCTTTAAGAAAGCACATAAGAAAGTAAGTAGGAATCATATATATTTATTTAATTTTTTTAATGCTGCATAAACAACTTAAATTCAAATCTAATGAATTCTACTGGAATGATCCAAACGGTAAGCCACTATTGCAATCTAAACAACAGAATAAGAGTATGGCTCTGTCTGCGGCTGCATAAGAGGCTAGGGATGGATTGTGAAATAACAACCTGCTCCTTTGTCACTGTTCCAATGACGTCATATTCACAGTTTGTTCCTGACAGACGAAAGTAGCTGTTCCTTTTTGTCAATGGCCAGTTTAAAACGTTAAATTTTATTACTGTATGTCCATTTGTTTTCTACAAGCTTCTACTGTTTTATCTCAGTCAATACTGCATCGTTACAATATTGTATGGTAGATGGAACCACAAAACAGCTACGTATTAGAAGTCTTTATCAATGCTTGGCATTTATCGTCGTCTCTCTACTTTCTATCATAGGCAGCGCTGGAACAGATCCAGAGGAACCTCACGCCTCGTCTCTGTCGCAGGCAACGCTGTAACAGGTCTGGCGTAACCTTACTCCTCATCTCTCTGTTCCAGGTAGCACTGGAACAGGTCAAAAGGAACCTTGCTCCTCGTCTCTGTCACAGGCTGCGCTCTAACAGGTCCGGAGCAACCTTGTTCCTTTATGATACGGAGATATTTTGGAGCAGTCATACAGTGGAAAGGAAGTGGTTAATTTATGTTCTTGTCACAGTGCTAAGATCAGGTCTGGCGCAACCTTACTTATCTATTATAGGTCTAATCTAGAGATGGTTTGAGGAGTTACAAATAAGTTTTGAAGAGGAAAACTTTCGTAGCACAAAACACTATTTCCACAATACAAGCACAGTATGTAGTGTATTCTCACAATAAATAGTTACGTTGATGATGAACATTGAAGGGTCCCACTTGGTGATCAAATTATTCAAGGCAAGGTTTAGCAATCTCGACCACCACGAGACATTTATTATAATTGGGATCAACGGCTTATTTTACTAGATAGCGAGCATTTGTGATTAGTTTTGACAATCACCATTTGTTACGCTATTATAATATAACTATACATTGTGCATTTTTATGTGATTAAACAATATGTTGGCTAACCTGGCTGCTTTTACCTGACTGTCATTTATCTCTAAAGTCAAAGGAAAAAGAATTTGTTTGTCTCCCCAGTTTGATAATATAATGAAACATTGATTTATGTAAACATATTTATTTAAGTATAAAAATACCAAATTAAATTTAATTCAAATTTTATGGTATTTTAAATTATAATACGTTAGTTAAATGTTGTGTGTCTGTCTGAAACATTAAAAAATATGGCTTCCTGTATAGCTTGATCAACTCTAATCTTTTAATTTATTGAAGAAGCTAAGGGTAAAAAATGTGTTATTTTTCTACATAGATAACGATGCAAAAGTCTTCTAAAACTAAAGAAATGTTTATTGTGCGGGCACTAGAGAAGATATTGAGTGATAAAGATATCAGAAGGTCTCACCACTCCCAATTGAAGAGAGCTTGTGAGGTGGCATTAGGTAAGAAAATCGACACTCATAACAGAATATCTTGTTTTGTAGATAATTCCATTTTATCGGATGATAAACTTGATCCTAATTTAGTCAGAAATGACAAGAATGTTATTGTTTTGGCTTGTGTTTATATAGGGATACAGACCTAACTACATAAGAAAGGGCTACATCTGGGGAATTCTTGGTTAAAATGGGTGCATTTTGTATGTTCGGCGTTTGAAATTTCTACACTTCAATATAAGATTTTTACTTTAGAGACTCATCCCTATTGGATATAGGCTATATATGTGGTTGCATACTAAGTTTGCAAGACGGAAAAAAAACTACCAAAGAATTTGTTAAAATTCCATAAACATGACGTACAAATTAGCACTATTGATGATATTTACAACATGATTTGATACCTATAACTTGTAGGTCTACCTTCACTTAACGCAGCCTATGTAATGTGAAAGCTCTCACCTGGAAAACTTTAAAAATGTTAAGCGAATGTTAAATTAACTGCATTGTGATGACTTTTCATTTAAAATATGAGAACTATTATGTTAGGTTTTGTGAACGTTAAGTGAATGGGGGGGAGGGGGGGGGGGAGCTGATTGTGATTCCGGCACTATCATAGCCTAAAGCCTCGACTAAACAATCAGTAGTACACCAAGTTAAATAGATAATTGGGGACAAAACCTAAGAACCATACTTTTTAGGCCAGTTAAAACAAATTAAAAACTGTTTTGGTCTAGCCTACTTGGCAGCTTAACAACCCGCCTGAGGCGCAGATGGCCGTGGTCTCCTCTGAGAGCCTGCAATACTATTGATCGCTCAAATGCGCCTGCTGATTTACACATATCCATACATAACCTTGAGTACAGGACAAATGATGATAGCTCGGCGATAGAGCGTTGCCGTGCTACGCCTAACGTCCCGGTTTCGATTCTTGTGTTCACGTGTCATTTTTAAACTAATTTAAATGATACTTTTCTTATCTAATTGAAAAAGCTCTAACAATTTTACATTCTAGCAAACTTACACAAGGCTCCGTTAGAACTAACCTGACCACTGGTTAAGATCTGAACGGACACACGCGTCGAGAGTCAAATATTAAATAAAGTGATAATTTATGTTTTAAGGGTAAATAATTTAGGCTATACATATATATTATTAGCTACTTATCATACCTTAGGCCTATTACATTTTCAATGATTTACTATAAAATTACCATACCCTTCCTTCACCTCTGACAAGACATCTTGTGAATGTGAGGAATGCCAGGCCTCCACCGTGGTTCGGATTCCACGTTAAACTGTAGGTCCTCCATTTCATCTCACAATCACCCTACCATTACACATTAGTGTAAGTGCGTATAACCCGAACGGTTAGTAAGACGCGGTGCTAATAATAATAAGTACATAGTTCCTTGTGGTTCTCCTCCAAACCACTGCCCGACCTGCGCACACATCACACTACATACACTACTTTGTTCCGTCAGCCGTGCAGCCATTCACCCAACTGTCAACATCCTAGTGTGCATTTCAATTGTTTTTAATTTTTATTTACCCGCCTTGGTGGCGTAGTTGGCTAACGCGCCTGTCGTGTTGAGCTCTACTACTGAGGACGGGGAGATCGAGGTTCGAATCTCGGTCGGGTGAACTGGGGGTGGTTTTTATTAAATGGTTTTCTACTCTCTCTCCACGCAAATGTGGGTTCACTTTCCCTAAATTAACCTTCCCAATTCCTAATCCATTAGAGTAATTAGTACTTAAAGCTTATAACCCGAATGGGTAGTAAGACACGGTGCTAAATATTATTTTATTTTTATTTAATTTTGTTATTTTTCAATCCAAACAACTCGTCTCACATGAAGATATCTAATTATATTTATAGTGATCATTTTAAATAGCCTATAGCAAATTTCTCCTTTTTTTAAATCAAAAGAAGTGTAATGCTGGCTATACTAAAGTGTAGTGGTCTGTGAAGCTTCGAAACTTCAACTTGGTTTCAAAACTAACATCATCTTCGACCTTGCTTCAAAAAACAATTGTGGCTTTGAGGATTCGCCAATAAAAAACATTGACATCTTAAATACTTGATTTATGTTCAATTACTGCCATTCTAAGATGGTTTGTACATTACAAATTAATATGCATATGGAAAAATCTGAAATAATTGAATTGTAAGTTGTGATACTAACTTGATTTATCAGATTGAAACAAAATATTACAAATAATTATGCAAGAAAACATTTTTCAAGTAATTTTAGTGCATAAAGTAATTTAATTAACCCTAATATAATATTTTTCCAAACTTAAAACAACTAACAAAACATATTAACACTTCAATTCGGCTTCGAGAATATTTCATATTCGATTTGAGCCCGCTTAAAATGGAAAAAATTGATTCAACACCCTTACTGAGCAAGCCCAGTCTACAAAACCAACGTACCCGCTTGTCAGACTCGCAACTACGCAATCGCAAATGTACTCGTAATTACGCTTTTATTAAATACAAAATATACTGTCTACAATGAAAAGTCGTAAAACGTAATTTCAACCAAAAGGAACAAACAGTAAACATGACTATAAAAGTCAAATTCATATTAATGTTTTCAAATAAGAAATAAATATTTAAATGGTTAAATAAACATGATTTAAATTTAAAAATCCTGTATTAATTACTATACATTTCCAATTGTTTTTGTCATAAACCAAATAACTTCAAATTATTTGATTTTAGTAGTCCATCTATATTTGTTTTTGATTGGCTGAACGCAAGCCAACACAACTACATAAACGCAATAGATGGACAATGTTCATCTCCTCCCGACAAGCTGGTCCGACAATTCCGACATACGATTGTGTTTACGTTAAGCTATTGTGGACAGACAAAATTACGTTATTGCGTAGTTGCGAGTCCGACAAGCGGGTGCGTTTGGTTGTAGACAGGCCAGTAAAGTGAATACAAGAAATTTATTAAAAAACATGTTAAAATGAATTATTATTACCGAGTATTGTAATAAAAGCCACTTTTATCCTCCGGACCACAGAAAATATCTAAATGATGTCCAGTCCCCTATAAATTTACTGTAACATGTTGTATCTGTCTTCAGTAACAAAATGGGCTAATTGGATCAAATAATATATTTTGTCATCAAATTGATTTAGAGACACCCTTATGTAAGTTCAAAAACTATATTTTTGTAGATGAAAGTTTTGTTAAACAGTATGTCTTGAAAATGTTCATATGAAATAAGTAACACGAAGTAAACTATCACACACATAGATCACAATCGGGAAGTGGGCATGAACCTAACAAAGAAATTTATTAAAATGGCTATTTGATATTTTGGCTGGAAATCAGTTTTTAGCAATCATTAAATAATGAAATTGTGGTTCATACCTGTTATACCATCCTAATGTTATCCTCCCTTATGCTCTTCCCAACGAGTTTGCCGGTCAGTATCCTGAACAAGGTTCTAAAATCCCCCGTTCACACCGCATGTCTTGACCATCGGAATCTCTGAGACACGATTATCCTATCAATTTCTTATGATGAGAACAGGTCATGTAACTCATCATTATGCGACCTTCTCCACTCCCCAATATCCTTATCTGTTGTTGGGCTAACTTGTTTTAAAACACAAATTCTTTTTGGTCAGCAAGGTAAGAGACCATGTCTCACACCCTTTGAGAACAATAGGTAAGATTGCTGTTAAGTTTCACATTCCTTGGAAGCAAGAGAGATGTCAACAGTTTACGTACCGAGTAATAGCATACATTGATCGACTGTATAATATTCTTTTACTAATTTCCACTCTAAATTTGTTATTGCTAGTTAAAATTATTCCTAATCTCACTAGCCATGTCATGTGATATGTTTAATGTAATCTCTAAATTATTGTCCCCAATCTGTGTTTATGTGATCATATACTCAGGCCTAGTATTTTCAGTGTTCACTTTGTAATGATATTGATTTGGATTAATCTAAATTATGTAAAAAGTCATGGATGAAGGTAATTTTTCTTTAAAGTAATA
>CABFOW010009173.1:2043-14901 GCA_902141385.1 Timema californicum | reverse complement strand
ACCCCCACTAGTCAATTAAGGCCTCCATTGTTCGATAATTACCCTATTGTTCTGGGCTCGGAATTGAGCTTTCCCCCTACTATAATACAGGCGAGTAGCTAAATTATTTGTCACAAATATACCAGTACTCGGCCAAGGTCGCTCTGAAGGAATATAAAAAATTTTACGCTACTCACCTAACAGTGTGACTGATACATTGATACCTGTTTTTATGATGCGGATGTGGACCCGTGCATGCCCCACGGTTGGGCAAAAATTATAGTGATAGCGGTTGTTTATGTTGATGATGATGATTATGATGGCGAAGACCTGTGCAGGCCTTACTGCATACTTGTTATCACACGGCTATGACGATCAGATTACATGCATTTCTTTCTGTATGATTAATTTTTGGTTATTTATTGAAATTAGTAGAAAGTTAATACTGTACACGATTTATTTTATTAATTTCAATTTCAGTATTGCAAGTTTAAATGATACAGTTTTTGTTCGTTTACGAACTGACGCGGAAAGCCTGAGCTAGTTTTTGTTACAGACTGAGATATATATTCCTATTTTTCTGTGATATTACTATGTTCTGTTGATTACTATACGCACAAGCTGATTATTTATGACCCACCCCTTGCTTCTTGGACTCCTTGTCACCGGTGTTAAAATCACCTATTTGGAGATCTCCTGGCAACCTGATATTGCCAAGGCCAGCTTCCCATTGGGTAAAAGGCAGCCAACTCATCCCCAGATTTCCAAATACAGCGAAGGAGGTTTTTAAAGGAAGGAATTTTTAAAAACGTATTATATTGAAATTAATTCTGAAAACGCCTGATCATTACATACAGTTCTTTAAAGAAAAATATACTTCATCCATGACTCTTTGAATAAATGAAAGAGGCCCAAAAAAGTATCATTATACTGAATTATATGCTCTATCATTTTTTACAATACAGGCATACCTATCTGATCACGTTGTTCCTTCGATTTACAGCTGGTAATTTGGGTAATTTTCTCTCAAGAGGAATTTTCACAACGGACACCAGAATTTGGTAGATTAGACTTATGTCAGGTTTAGGACTTCCACTGGCCCACACCTCCATATTCACTCTCATAACATCATCTCATCGTGGGTAGGTGTAGACAACCTCCATGGGTGTACTCTGGGCAAAGATCTGTGCCACTAGAACGGCGAGGAGTCTACATACAGGTGAACGAACTGATGGTCACGTCCCTGCCAGTCAGTAAGGCCACGATAAAAACATTAATAAAAAACCTAGTCACACATGCCCTTTAATTCTTTAAACTATTAATAGGGCCCCTACACGATCAGTCAGACTGTCAGTTTTAATAAAGCAATAATTAATACTGACAGTCAGACTGATCGTGTAGGGGTCCTATTTGAGTTTTTTCCTTCAGATGTTCATCTACAACATTTGACCACATCTTACATGGCCAACCAATTTATTTTGATAGCAATAATAAGATAGTAAAATGTAGTACATGTTGGCAGCAATATTTTTGTGTGTTTTCTAAAAAAAAACCTTCCTAAGAAACTTCGTCTATATGCTCACCAGCGTGAATAAATATTTAATTTATATATGCATTTAATCTTGAAATTGTCACTTTTGGACACAAAATAATCTACAACCTTGAAATTCAAATATACTCCCAATGGGAGTTTACATTTTCTTTGTTACAAAATTGTTTTTAAAACTTTGGGAGGTCCTTAGGGAGTTTTAAAATAATGAACTCTTTTGAGTTAGCAACTAAGTAAACTTTTTATATATCTGTATATTTTTTTAAAGGAGATAGAGCGGAGCAAAGAAGTGGAAGTAATCTTGGTGAGTTGAAAAGGGTGGGTGGATAAGATTATAAGAAGTTAATCCGACAAAATGATGCCATCTTTTACAACAAAAGACGGGGTTAATGTGCTCAGAAAAGCGCTAATAATGTAGACTAGGTTATTAAAATTTACTGACGTCATTTAGCAGAAAAGATATCCTGCCATTCCCTATTATTAAATACAAGTATGAATACGTGATGTATATTGGAACTGTCATAGCAAAATGATTGAGCAACTCTTTAGAAATGGTAGATTATGCCAGGGATTTTTGGCTCACAATTCAAATGAGAAATTTAGGTAGCAAAGAATTATATCGAGATTCAGATTAAATTTGTTTTAATTTCACATATTATGTCTTTATGTACATAACATATACATTAGAATAATAAGTAACTGAGCTAAATCCATAATATAGACTAGAGGAACTACATGATGTTACTAAAGGTCCGTTCACACTAAGAAACAAGTTTTAAAACTTTGTGTTTCAAAACAATGGTTTAAAAATTGTTAGAAAATTAAATAAAAACCATTATAAAATATGTTTTATGACAATTTATGTTTCCCGTTTTCAGTGTCGATAAAGATCAAAGTAAAAAATAAATATAGCTTTTGTGGTCCAATACGTTGCACCTGTTACAGGACTGTTTTAGATTATGTGATAAGTTGGCTAAACTGTTCTTTCACTAGATCAGCGTACCTTAAAGAGATGGTTTTATTCTCTCTACTCGATTACCAATCAAACTACAATAGCCCCGTGGCTTCTTTGGTGCTGACTGACAGCTGATGGCTTTGAAAAGTTACCAGACCAAATTATGTATCCCTACACCGAACCATATGCTCTGCAAAAACATGTGTTTAGCAGCTGTCACTTCTGGCGGTCAAAATTTAGGTATATACTTTAATGTCGAATGTCAGACGTCAGCTGTGAGCTGTCAGTCAGCACCAAAGAAGCCACGGGGCTACTGTAGCTAGGTACTCAAAGTCCGAACAAAGTTTCTAGAACTGCCCACAGCTCTGAGTTCCTCAGCTAACAGGTCATGCTCATCCAGTTGAAGATCAGTAAAAAGGTCACTCGCACAGTATAAAGCTCTCGCGAGTACAGGTGTTCGAACCCAAAATCGTATTTTTGCCCTTTCTTTGCAAACTCTACATAAATTGCAGCCACAAGAAAATCAGCTTCCTCACACGCCATTAGGCAGACTAGATAAAACGTGTTATAAATATCAAGACAGTCGTTTTTGTCATTGTTATATATCAAATATTATACAAAACTCAAATGTTGTTATTACTACTACTAGCACCGCGTATTACTACCCGTTTGGTAATACGCACTTAAGCTAATGTGTAATGGTAGGGTGATTGTGAGATGAAATGTAGGACCTACAGTTTAACGTGGGATCCGAACCACGGTGGAGNAATGGTAGGGTGATTGTGAGATGAAATGGAGGACCTACAGTTTAACGTGGGATCCGAACCACGGTGGAGGCCTGGCATTCCCCACATTCACAAGATGTCTTGTCAGAGGTGAAGGAAGGGTTTGGTAATCAGATACATCTGTGTCGGGACCAAGGATTGAACCCCGGACCCCCGGCACAGAGGTCTGACAACTTACCCTTAGACAACCAGGCCACCGACAACACTCATATTAAACAAGTTACACAATAAAATTGTTTTACAATTTTTTTTGTACATAGTGTAAACGGGCCCTAAAATTTTTGTTTATTTATTTATTTACTTAAGGTATTTAACTTGCACTTCTTGAACCGACTGATTATATCAGCACATGATAATTTTTTGGAGCGAGATCATAAGTGCCTTCAATTTTTATCCGTAGGAAGTTGTGCTACGGACTTTTATTGCTCAAGAAAAATCCGTAGACCCTGGCTGGGATTTAACCCATGAACATCGGATCCAGAGGCAAAAACTTTACCTCAAGACCACCAAGGTTGACGAAATTTAAGATTATTGGGAAAAAAGCACCTTAACAGTAATGAAAAATGTACAAACTTAAACTCTTGGAACTTCAGTCCAATTTTCAGACTCTTGGTTTTATTAATATATAGATAATATAGATAGTGAAAAAAGCTTGATGTTAAAGGCTTTCCATTTTAGGTACGGTATATATTATTTAGGTTCCATTTTTAGTGTGCGCTTCCAATTGAGTCATGTGCATTAATAACGAATTTTCGTTCATATTTTTGGGTTCATTTTTGAAATTTTAAATTCGTTTATTAAAACTGTGGTGTAATTTAATGTCATAAACTTCTGGACCTTATTGATCGTTTGTAAAAAAAACTAAATATGGATCTCAGAGCCACCCTTCTCCCCAAGGTTGAAAAACACTGGTGTAAGTAGAAGGAGTGTTAAATGTTAAAATATACCACTCTGAACCATAAAATGGCCGAGAATTATGTTTTAGACAAATTGTTTTTGATTAGGACTCAGTGTGTGGAATATTAGAACCACTGGCCGTTAAAACTTGAATATATATATATATATATGTGTATATATACATATATATATATATATATATATATATATATATATATATATATATATATATATATATACATATATATATATATATGTATATATATACATATATATGCATATATATATGTATATATATACATATATATGCATATATATACATATATATGTATATATATACATATATATGTGTATATATACATATATATGTATATATACATATATGTATATATACATATATATGTATATATACATATATATATATATATACATATATATGTATATATAAATTCAACACACTGACTTCACTATATTCGATATCATCTCTGAGACAAAATGCATCGTTACTATAGGGAGACAGCGTTGCCATTTTCTGGTTTTCATGTGGTCAACCCTTCCTCCAATATACAATACATTTAGCAACACTGGATTATTGATGTTGCCACTAGCTCATTTTCACCCCAGTACACTCCCTTCTGACATAGCTGAAAGATAGGAGATTTGGCAACAGTCAACCGAGAAAGAGCGAAGATAAAGCTTTTCTCCTTGCAGCTTGATTCACACGCTGGCAGAAAATAGAAAGCTGAATCTGCTTGAGTGGAGCAGTAATTCACACGCTGTTTGTTGACCCATGATTCATTGCGACACCAACTTAAAACAACTGATTATAAACATATTTTATTTTCTATTGGGTAGATATATTTAGACCATTCTCCCAATTAATGTTTTCAAATTATAACGCTGTCTCGTGGAACAATCCAATACACCGATACACAGGATTTACATTAAAGTGTTATTTAAAATCTCCTCACAAAGGTCAACGAAGCTGTCTGATCGATTCTGGTTGTAGAGCGCGTGCGTTGTAAAATGTGTAAGCGCTCTGATTTGAGATGGTTGCTTCTGAGCTTTTATTAGTTCTCCTGTGCCGAACATCTCAAGCAGAGCGGATGAAGTAAAGATGAGTTGAAATTTAGCAGAACAGCTCGCAACGATTAGGCGGACATCTTGTGATTGGCTTAGAGCTCTTCACGTGACCACGTTTCTGTTCTGCGCTAGTTTTTCGGTGAAATTGTGAATCCACAGTAGTACTTGAAGTTACCTCAGTGGTGATATCAAGTATAGATTGTCACCTTGAGGTTTAATCACGTTGACAGGTGTGGGAAGGAAACCTTAAAACATACCCTCAGAACGCCCCTCTCCTCTCTCGCCCCTAAGAGGGTTCTGGTGCTGAAAGCCGATACTCCCCTGTTTGAAGGGTGGAGAGGTCAAACAAGTTTCACAGTTGGTTCTCCTGTATTTTGAGCTAATTAGAATGTCGCCCTTCAAGACTGGAGTTCGTGGAAGTCATTCAAACAAATCACCATTCGGATCGAAGCCCTAGCACAGTCTGTAAACGTTTTTTTTTGTTTGTTTGTTTTTTGCCAAGAAAAGAATAATCCTGCCGGATTTGAATCCCATATTCGTTTTTTTTTACCTCTCCTTTATACCAGTTTGGACTATACACATCCATCCATCTTTACTCTAATGAATTAGGGATATGGAAATGTATCCACATTCGTGGAGGATTATTGGGAAACAATTGAGGGGGGGAAAATATCTTTAATACACCTAACCAAGCTTCAAACCAGATCTACTAATCAATGGCAATTCAATCTCATACGATAACGACGCATCAGACCATGCGACCATTGATGTAGTCACATAGAGAACTGAGATCTGGTGTAGTATCTAAGTTAGTTTGTAAGTCATGTGGTCATGTCCATTTTGTAGATACACGCACATACAAATCTAGGTAAAACAATAAAGATAAAAAAAATCACAAGCCATTTGGAATAATTGTCTGTGAGGCTATCGTTTCTTTAGCATCACGTCTTAATACCCGCTCAGGTTATACGCTTATCTAATAATTACGATAATAGTCTTTGGCTATTAGGGAGGATATATTTATAGGAAGTATAACTGCATTTGTGTGGAGGGAGAGTGGAAACACATTTAGGAAAAACCCACCTCAATATATCTGACTCAGATTCCAACCTTGACCTCCCCGTCATCGGCAGTCTAGTCTCCTGAATGAGTAGCGCGTTAGACCATGTGGACACCGAAGTGGGGGTGTATAAAGATATCGACGTACAGTAGATAATGTTGGTTAGCATTTTATGATGAATTTATACTATAAGCGAGGTACGTTCTCATTAAAGATCTTTTTAATTTATTTATAAATAAATGTGTCTATAATTTGGAACTAGTGTCTCCCGCATCGGTGGTTGCATGGTTTAACGCGTCACACTCGTGTACCACTGGACAATCAGGTCACGAGAATATTGAGGCTTGAATACCTGTTAAGTCTACTGAAGGAGGCTTTCAATTTGTTTCCCCACTCCTACCTACACGAAAATGGAGGTACATTTCTTCTTAAAATTTGACCTTCCTAAAATTTACTACACAGACGTTATTAATGTATGCGTTTAAATCAAAAGGGTACTAATATGGGGTGGAAAGAAAAGAAGCTCATGTCTTTAGGGAGAAAAGGGGGGAAGAGTACAATTTTAACTCAAACTGATTTACTGCTGCCATCTGTTAGACAATCATGGAACCTTTATAATGCACTTAAGATTATGGTTAAAAGAGGTCTCTGTCATATTTAAAAATAAATAAAAATGTACATGCTAAGTTCTTTATGGAGCTTAATATAAAGAAGTCGTCTAGGAAAATGAGTGATTTAACCCTTTTCTACCTAGACAAACCCCCGAGATGGACTATTCTTTTCTGTCTGTTCACCAATATTTAGTCAATAAATTCGCAGCTAACCTCCATATCTGAAGGTAATTGATTGATTTGAAACCAAAGGATATGTTGTGCTGATACGGAACCTAGAACTACATAATATACTATATAATCAGGAGATATGTCTACATGAGCCATAACTAGCTATTGAGATTTTTATTATCATATGGATATATTAAAGATATAATTTGGTACATCGCAGGGTTTGTATGAAAAATTACTAATTATATTGATCACATTATATCGATGTATCGGTTGTTCACGATATATTGAATTACATTGGTCGGGACCAAGGTCTTAAGCTATTCGGGTCTGGTTACTCTTAAGTTACAGTGATCATACATTGAAGTGAAAAAGCGCTAAGTATCGCCGCATATGAATACATGCACGATTCAAATTTTGTAAATAAGTTTGGACCACTAAATTTTAATTTTATTGTCTTAGTTAATATGGTGACTAGAGAAAAAATAAAATAATTTATTGGTGAAATTTTGATTAATATTTCTGAACATTACTGTAATAATGTAATTAATATAGTGACATTTAAAAGGGAAAAGGAACTTTTTTCATCCAGGCCTACAGTAGTTTTTTTTTAAAATAATATAAGCATTGTTGTAAAACGTCTAACGGTTGGGTAAAATCATTAAACTTATTTGAGTTATTAATTCAAAAAGTAAAAGGAATCCACAATTAAAGTAGTAACTCTTTTTTCATTCTATGTTCACATAATATGATATATGTAATTTATTTCAAGGATTTATAACGTAAATTATTAGTATTGCTAAAATATATAATATTGTTTTATTCCAGCAACAATAAGGATTTACAATCGTGTTTGTCTAAAACAAATATTAACATCTGTTATCCCCCATCACATTTTCATGACAACAATATGCAGCTATCACAACGCTAGCTCATATTGCGTCAAACTATGCAAATACAAAGCTTCCAAGTGTGAATAACATTTACATGCTGTGTTGTGATGAGTCTCATAGAGATGTTCTGAACAAACTGGCACGACAATATCATGTTTATAACTGTTTTAAATAGCTCAGCAAAAAGAACTAAAAGGAAATAATAATGTGCCTGAGTTTACAATACGATGAAAAAATGAAATAATAATTATTTATGTTTTCATATTTTCAAAAATTTAATAGTTTAAATTTAATTATCTATTTATTTGTTTGATTACTGACCTATACGTAAAAAAATAATCATATCCTAGGACTGTAAACATCAAACAGATAGACCGCTTTAGTGGCAGAATGGTCTAAGACTTGACTCATGTTAGACACGTCTGCTTATGAGGGAAAGATCGCGGTTTGAATCCTGGTTTTTCCTAGATGGTGGGTGACCTGGCGATCCAGGGGTAAGGTGTCAGACTTCTATGCTGGCGGCCGGGGTTCAATCCCCAGTCCCGGCACAGATTTATCTGATTTCCAAACCCTTCCTTCACCTCTGACAAGACATCTTGTGAATGTGGGGAATGCTAGGCCTCCACCGTGGTTCGGATTCCACGTTAAACTGTAGGTCCTCCATTTCATCTCACAATCACCCTACCATTACACATTAGCGTAAATGCGTATAACCCGAACGGGTAGTAAGACGCGGTAATAATAATAATAATAATAATAATAGTAATAATAATAATTCCTAGATGGTTTCCCATTATACGTCCACATAAATGCGGGTATGTTACCTTCAAATGTTTCATACATCATCTTTACCCCTTTAGAGTAGATTTACTTAGTATATTTATAACAATATTTAACTTTTTATGAAGTCCTACAGAGAGTAGAAAGATTCTCATTTTTTCAAATGTTGCTGCCTTTTAACGTACAGCACCAAGTAAAGTAAGGAACAAGAGGTTAAAGCGTGGTCATATATATGACATTTATTGATAAATTGATGGATATATCTGATACTAGAACCTCGAAAAAATATAAATATATTTTTAAATAAAGGGATCTAGTTTTAACATTACCATTCCTAGCCGTGGCTAATGTGTGTACATAAGGGTGTGATTGTTGTTCCAGTCCTTACATTATTACGCAATTATTTTTATTTAATTTAAGATGTTTAACGTGCATTTTATGAACCGACTGATTATATCAGCGCATGAGAATATCTATGAGCGAGCACAAAAACGCCTACCAATTTTTCTAGTAAACTTATTTTCACATACCTTTCAGGGTACTTTTACATGTCAAAATCAACATGGGACCGATGGATTTATTTCTCCTCCATAGGAAGTTGTGCTATGGATTTTTATCTCTAAAGTTAGATCTGAACCTACGAACATCAGGCTACGAGACGAGAACTTTACTCCAAGACCACCGAGCTCGGTTACAAAATAATAATAATAATAATAATTATTATTAGCACCGCGTCTTACTACCCGTTCGGGTTGTACGCACTTACGCTAATGTGTAATGGTAGGGTGATTGTGAGATGAAATGGAGGACCTACAGTTTAACGTGGAATCCGAACCACGGTGGAGACCTGGCATTCCTCACATTCACAAGATGTCTTGTCAGAGATGAAGGAAGGGTTTGGTAATCAGATAAATCTATGCCGAGACGGAGGATTGAACCTCGGACCTCCAACATAGAAGTCCGACACCTTACCCCTAGACTGCCAGGTCACCTACAAAATAATAGTTGTCTATATTACAACTTATGAAATAACTAATTGGGGTAAATTGTCATCATCAAGGTTTGGGGTCGAAGATAACTTTTGTGATCAAATATAATCTTCATTGAGTGGAAGAGCAGTTTATTTCTTTTCCAAACTATGGTAACGCCATCTGGACCACTTTAAACATTTTTTTTTCCTAGTGCCGAGGAGAATCATAACTTTTTTTTCTCCCCAAAACATTTCACTTAAGGTCAAGAAGACTCGGCCAATATATTTTGTAGCTCACCAACTTTCGTACCTAGAACACATTTCGAACAGTATTAACACTAGAATTCACAAAGATTATTTTCACTAGAAATATTTGGGTTTGCGACGGTAAGCGAGAATTTGTCGTGCAGACGTTCAGCTATAACGCATCATTTTAATCTTCGAAGCATTATTTAAAAATAGGGTTCAAGCCAAAATAAATTCAAAAGATAACCATTATTTTTCTTTAACAACAATTTTTGGTTGTTTTATTAATAGAAAAAAATGTGTGAAAATGTTACATTGACTCATTTTCAAAGACTTTCTAATCATATTTGTTGATCTATGAGATTAGACTTGATGAAAAAGAGTAGTTTTTTAATAGTCTCACATTAAAAAACTTAAATATATTTGGTAGCTAGTAACGAGCTTTCCTCTTTACCTTTAGATAAGAAGTTTCGTAGTCCTATTTCTTATATTTTTTTTATTGAGACGACAAAGGGTGATTGTAGGTGAAGGGTGGAAGAGAGTATATTCTTAGACAGAATAAAGAAGTAGCTCCAGAAAACAACACCAACCATTGTATTTTAAGCCGTGTGGCCTGGAAGCAATTGATATAATATCTCGCTGAACGAGGCGGCAACCTTAAAACCATTTTCTTTAGCACAGCGTTTAATTATTCATCCCGTCCATAAGATTAATTAGACAACATTTATAGAATAATGATTATGAGGGTAGAACTTTATAAAAAATGTAACTTCACCTACATTTAGAAAAACCAAAGATAATAACACCAAACCGAGATTGTCACAGGTGAAAAATACCAAATTATGTTGACATCCTGTCTACGTTCCCACCAATAAGGTTAATTTGTATTTTAATTAAACAAACTGATTCTATCTACCCACGATTTACAAACTGGTTCAATTATAAAATGGAAACAGTATCCACTACCGTGGCAGTCAATTCTTCTTTGTGAAAAGAGGAACATCAATGTGTTTTTTTTCTCTTGACCATCCTGGTAATCGAACCCGGGGCTATTAGCTCAGTAAACAGTAGTGGGTACGGTCGAGTTCCTCCATTGTGGGGAGTGGTACACATACATTATATTTTGTATAGTTATAGCTCCTACCCCACATTACTTGACTGACCTTTCATGCATCTGTAATAATATTACGCTTCTGGGCTACTTCTCTCGTTACCCAGTTTGTGGAAATATTATCCAGTACTGATGTACCGTTGCCCAGGGGACACTGAGTGTACTAATCGTACATTATTTCCATGCCCCAATGATGTGAGGTGATGGTGATAGTGAGTATCAGGGTGTGGAGACACTTTAATCTAACTTGAGTCTAACTAACCAAAACCTGTTGATCGTTACTCGATAATATTTTGACAGCCACGTAATTCAATATTTGGTCACAATAAACTTTATGAAGATTACAGCTAGAAAACGTATTGGCTCATGTTTAGGCCATCTCGTGCGCTGTTAAATACAACTGAACATGAACTGAATCTAAATATCTTGGTTAGCAAAATACAATATGTTTCAAAGTAACATGGTTTTAAAATATAGGTTGTACCGATTTATTGAAATTTTTTCAATGAATGTGTTGATATAAATGTTTTTTCCTTAAATTATTGAAATAAATCTTGTTTTATACATTCACTTTAACAACCTAATGTAGGTATTCTTAAAATATTATTAAACTCTTTTGATTTTTAAATACCACTTAATAAACTAATTTTCAGAATATGATATCTATGGGGGACTATCCACACTAAAATGCATTAACAATAGTTTCGGCTATTTGTTTCATTAATTCAAGAGGTAGAACACTAAGATTATTTCCAAAGGCGTTCTGAGGTAAAGTTTGTGCCCAGGCGGGGTTGCTTTTTGGTGCCTCCCTATATAACTGGCGGATGGTAAGAAAATATTTAAATAATCTTCAAACCTAACATCTCCAAATCTTACGTAACCTGGGCATGATATGAAAATAGTTCCCAAACCTAAATATAATATTATCACATTCAAGTTACTTTAGGTAAAGTGGGTGTTTTGTTTGGCGACCTCGTCGACCCGACGCCCCAGGCAGCTTCCCGGTTTGCCCGGCTTTTATTTCAAAACTAAGCTAGTCCTTAAGTGACTCACTGATGGGAAAAGTTTCACTATGCCTAGTTTAAAGCCTGCCATCTGCAAAATAGAATTGGGATGTAGTCCGTTTTTCCACACAAGTTTCTCCATTGTTCACTGTTGAGTTAAGCTTGATGGATTGTATCAGGGGATAGTGGAGTGAGAAAACCAGCTACAGTAGCCCCATGGCTTCTTTGGTGCTGACTGACAGCTAACAGCTGACAGCTGACGTCTTTGAAAAGTTACCAGACCAAATTATGTATCCTTATGCCAAACCATATGATTTGCAAGAACATGTGTTCAGCAGCTGTCGCTTCTGGCAGTCAACATTTAGGTATATACCTAAATGTTGACTGTCAGAAGTCAGCTGTGAGATGTCAGTCAGCACCAAAGAAGCCACGGGATTTACTGTAGTCAACGTGATCTTTCGTCAAACTACTTCTAGACTAGGAGCAAACAAAATTCTGAATTTAGAGAAAAGGGTGAGCTTTCACCTTTTACTTTCTCTCGACACCTTGGAGAGAAAGTATTATGATCGTTGAAAGATTCGAACTCAGGATTTTGATAAATTTTGACGTTTCATAACCCCCCGAAACAAACAAAAAAAGTGGTTTTAGCAGCGCCTGTCTGTCTGTCCGTATGACTGTACTTCGGGCTAGAGCCAAAACTATTTTACCGATAGGGCTAAAATTTGGTATTCAGGTGTTTTATAAATACGCCCCCCCCCCCCCCC
>CABFOW010009172.1:0-14903 GCA_902141385.1 Timema californicum | reverse complement strand
GCGCCTTAGACCATGTGACCACTGAAGCGGTCAGAGTTTATATTTGATTTATAATACTTTATGATGGCCCTACAGTAAAGAGAAGGGTTTGTCCGGGGAAACACAAGAGCAAGTTGAATGTGGACACTCTGTCGGACAGTCAGGGATTAATGGGTGCTGAAGGGGTGCTGAATGGGTGCTGAATGGGTGCTGAAGAAGTGATGAATGGGTGCTGAATGGGTGCTGAAGGAGGGTTGTTCGAGAGGGTATATAGTATGTACATGTACAAGAAGCATCTTACGTTGATTTGGACATGTTGAGAGGATGATGAAGCAAATATATGAAGGTAGAGTGTGTGGACCAAAAGGAAGAGGTAGGCCATGTAAGACGTGGTTAATGTTGTATACGAATGTGTGAAAAAGAGAAACATTAATAGTTGTAATAATAAAAGACCATGTAAGACTCAGTGTATGGATGTTGAAGGGAGTATACAAGGACAGGGAAGTGTGGAGGAAGTTAGTGAGGACGGAAGGACGGACGGACGGACGGACGGACAGACGGACGGACGGACGGACATGGATGCGTGTCTCAAAGTTCCCGAAGTGAACAATAACACGCCTTGTTAAGATGGTAATTCCAGGTCTTGTAAAGTGATGACTCTGTAAGTTCTCGCAGGTTTTGGGTCCCAGAGGTGAGTTCGCTGGCGCCTCTGGTGGTGAAGGGGGGGAACTGCTGTTCAATCAGTTCCGCTACTCGGGGAGTTGCACACCACCCCCTCTACAAACTCACTGGGAGGGGGGGCAGCAGCGGGCAATTTATTGGTATCGTCAGCGTAGCCTTGTTTTGTATACTACAGCTACAACTTTTTCTTACCTCACAATAGAGAGACAGTATTGTAACCATGCAAGTTTTCTGTTTCGAGACAAGTCCGCCTGATGTATCTCCGAACTATGTTAAAGTGTTTTACAATTCTGTCTGTCTGTCCGTCTGTCTGTCCCTGGGGCTACAACAGAAACAGTTTGGTCAAACCTCGAGGCAAGATCATTATTTCAGTTCTAGCTCGATATTAAGGGTTTGGTTACAGAATGATTAAAACAAATTAAAATACTTGGAAAATAGCTTTTACCATTATTTTTTTTTCAAAGACATCTGTGGAGAGCTTTACACTATATTATTATTATTAGCACCGCGTCTTACTACCCGTTCGGGTTATATGAACCTACACTAATATGTAATGGTAGGGTGATTGTGAGATGAAATGGAGGACCTACAGTTTAACGTGGGATCCGAACCACGGTGGAGGCCTGGCATTCCTCACATTCACAAGATGTCTTGTCAGAGGTGAAGGAAGGGTTTGGTAATCTGATAAATCTGTGCCGGTACCGAGGATTGAACCCCGGCCGCTAGTACAGAGGTCCGACACCTTACCCCCCTGGACCGCCAGGTCACCCCCTCATATAAAAACTGTACATTAGACTAAAGCCAGACTGAGACAGGAAGAGATTGTACCGGACGGACGACCCGCAGAGTGTCGAGTGGTGATGTTGAGGATGATAATCACTCTATCCTTGTATTCTCACGGTTAATCCGGCCAACCAGTCCGGTTTAACCGGCTTATAGTGTATTTGTTTTTGAAGAGTAGTCCATTTAACAGTATTGTGCTGATAGCAGAGCTTTGAACCATTTGTTACAAATTATAATAATAGACTCGGTGAGAAATGAGGAACTGTCTCACCATTTATTGTAAGTTTTACTTTTTGTTACTTGGTGACCCGGTGGTCTAGGGGGTAAGGTGTCGGACTTCTGTGCTGGGGTCCGGGGTTCAATCCTCTGTCCCGGCACAGATTTATCTGATTACCAAACCCTTCCTTCACCTCTGACAAGACATCTTGTGAATGTGGGGAATGCCAGGCCTCCCGCCGTGGTTCGGATTCCACGTTAAACTGTAGGTCCTTCATTTCATCTCACAATCACCCTACCATTACACATTAGCGTAAGCGCGTATAACCCGAACGGGTAGTAAGACGCGGTGCTAGTAATAATAATAATTTAGTTACTAACTAACTGTCCAATACGACAAAACACTGCGAGGAGGGTGAATTTTAATGTCTCACACGAAAACTCCTCTGGCGGGAAGATTCCAAACTGATTATTAACCGACCACCCATCACCTCAAGATCGAACCAGCCCGTTTCGGTGGGTCGCATGGTCTAAGGCGTCGATAGGTCAGACTGCCCCGATAGTGGGGGAAATCAGGGTTCGAATCCCGATTGGGTGTACTGAGGCTTTTTTTTTACTCGAACGGTTTTCTCGCTCTACTTCCAGGCAAATGTGGGTACATTTTTCTCTATAGTTCAACCTTAATTACCTGAAAGGTTTTTTTAAAATGGAGGTAATTAAATGATAATCACATGTAGGTTTATTTCAACACACATTTTTATTCACGTTCTCATTTTTGTGTTTCGATACAAAGTGCTGAGAAAAGAACAGAAATAAAGAAAGAAAGAAAACCTTGAAGAAAGTCGAAATACACTTCACGAGTCGTCCCTGGAGACGACCATTCCTACATTTAATTTGATAACAGCTGGTAACAGAAACTACACTGTCGGAGAAAAGTGGACATCCAAATGAAATGGAACAAATATTTTGTTGTACTACTGGACACATCGATTTTAGTACAAGTTTAGTACAAGTTTAGTACAAGTTTAGGATACAGTCTAATATTCTGATTTCCTGCGGACACAAATCATAGCCTTCCTAGTCCAACGAGTCGGTGAGTAGTTCCCAACTAAAACTACTAGTCTATGTTTATTAGACTCCACCTCGTTAAATTGATTTACATATTTTCTGTTTAAAATAACACATTTTTTTAAAAAATCACTGTTAATTAAAAGAAAAAAACATGTTATTTTAAATAGCTAAAAAAATTTTTGTACATAGTAAAATAAATAGTAACTATTTACTATTTTAGAAAAGTCTAGTTTCATACTCATATGAATAGTATTTTTTGTAACCATATTTAGAAGAATGTGAAGGATATGTGAAACATAACACACTCTAATAGTACGTCTACATGTCTTTATATGTTGGAATGTATGTACATGTCTTTTTTAGCCAGATCATTTAATGACTATCATTTCTAAAAAAAACTCTTACTAAAAAAAAAGACCTTTAAGTTGTTGGTCTTTTTTTTTAGATGTTATTTTCAATTAACTTTACTCTATATGGCAAGTCCTAATATGGTTTATAAAAACAGTGCTACCAATATCTTATCAACCCAGAGATAATAATTAGTGGGCTTGAACAAAAATGTAAATTTCTTTGGGATGAAATTACCGCCCAAGCCATATGTCATTAATAAACAACATCCAATTAATTGTTGAACTCTATTAATAAAATTAATTCCTGTACTGTCGGTTTAATACATCATTTTGTAAAACTTCTCTTGGGGTAAAGGAAGGGTGCATTGTCCAAAATAAATGCAACCCAATTACCAGAGCCCAGATTTTGATGACATGAAACCTTTAAAAAAATTAATTTATGAAATGACCTAAAGATTCTAAAAAAACCCTTGAAATTTTCAATTTTTTTAAAATATGAATAAAAAAGTACAGTAAATTCACACGACTAAGTCAAACATGCCCTTTACAAATGTAAATTGTAAGGTAGGCGTTCACAACTAAACTTTGGTATTCTGGTGAATATAATATTGTTTGACAAATATCTGCTCCAGAAGTAATAGCTGCCCCTCCCAACGCAACCCTCTACAGTATCACCAGGGATGTGTATTTTACAACTAAACAAGGAAAGAGGATACAAAGCTAACATTATCTTCTCTTTCAGACAACTGAGTGTGTTTATAAAATATTGATAGTGTTTAGAAATATACTTGTACAACACGAATACCTTAACATGAGTCAAAAAATGGCGCAAACCAAGATAATATGACCTAAAATTACTAATTGACAAAAAAAAGACGTAATGGTGACCTATAAAATCTACATTTCTACAAGCAGAGGATCATGGACAGAGTTTACGTACTCATAAGCTTTCTCTGTGATGATAAAAAAAATAAAAAAAAAATGACGTCATCAAAATCTAGGCCCTGTTTATTATAGATTATAAGATGAACCCAGAGTTTTTAAATGTGTGGTTTTGTCGATTAAAATTAATAAAATTAAGTCCTATATTTTGGCAATATCGGTATTTCCTATCCACACAATTTTTTTATATTAGGCTTATAAAAAAAACACATAAATTTTTACATTCCAAATAGTTTTGTGTTTTAAAGATTCATTCCTTAAAATTTAGTCGTTTATGTTCTTTACTCGCTACAACAGACACTAACTAATCTCCTAATACAAAGTTTTTTAGTAAGCTCCCAAAATTATCCATCGTCACAAAAATGTTTGAGAACTTACATGGAAGGCCTTCTGACTTTTTGAATATTTTGTAAACAAATGTTGATAACGTTTCAAATAAATGTGTTTGTTTGACATGTTATATGATTTCTACAAGCTTTATTTCGGACACTTACATGCAGTGTTACATGCTCTGGACAACGCTGTACAGACTCAACACAAGACTTGAATTTACACCTTTATACAGATTGATATGATCTCAAGGATATGTTCATCAAAATGGGGGAAACACAATATTTCTTAATCCTTTCTAATATATATATATTTTTAAATTACATTTATGTAGAAGTATTTATTTCTTCTTTCTTCATTACAATTTATTTCTTATACAAATAAGTGAGCATTTTTTTTATAGTAACCAAGGACTTACGCTTCTCTTTCTCTCTCTTTCACACATACTCACACACTCACACACTCACACATTATCTTATCACAGACAGCTCATGTCAAATCTCACACTCCAATCAATCAATCAATCGTTTATCAATGCACTAATGGCTTTCTAAATAACCCATTCATACAAGGAAGTTTCTTCTGAAAAATTTCTAAAAACATATAAATATCCATAATTTACAGGGCAGGACTCAAGTTTTCTCACCCTGTGACGTTGTTTTTCTTCGGGCGAAACGTTATCCTGTAATATATCACTCAACGACGATCACACCTACACACTAGTTTGGTTAAATGAGGTGGGTGTATTTATGAAATGAAGTAATGACCTGACTATCTGTTGGTGGTAAACTTAGGTTTACCAAATCAATGATCGGTTATTGGTGGTGATATCTAAACAGTTGACAATCAATGATCAGTTATTGGCGGTGATATCTGAACAGTTGACAATCAATGATCGGTTATTGGCGGTGATATCTGAACAGTTGACAATCAATGATCGGTTATTGACGGTGATATCTAAACAGTTGACAATCAATGATCGGTTATTGACGGTGATATCTAAACAGTTGACAATCAATGATCGGTTATTGACGGTGATATCTGAACAGTTGACAATCAATGATCGGTTATTGACGGTGATATCTGAACAGTTGACAAGGTTCACATGAGGGGCTGAAACAATCACTATCCACACTGTCACTACTGTATCACTAGGTCCACGCACCAGTGGTATCGTTGTCTCTAAGAATGTCTGGAACGCTCCAGGACTAAGGCGCGTAACTGACGGGTACAGAGATAGTATTATAATGTCATGACGAGAGAAGGAAATAACACAAAAACATCGACAAGAGAGAAGGAATAAATGACCAACAGATGAACCATGACTAGTATTTTGGATCAAAAACTCCTACGCCGAATAAAAAAAAAATTAAATGAAAGTAGTGTTTCACTTAAAATATGAGCTACATTTTGAAAAAAGTCTATACGATCACTCATTCAAAGTCTTAATTGAAAATAGATTTTTTTTTTACCTGAATGCTGTGTTATATTAAGGTCAGTACATATTAACTTTTCATAAATAATTAAAAAAACAAGACAAAAATTCTTGATCCACAATTTGAAAATTTCAGCTCCACTACGACACGTCTGGGAGTACCCCCTAGGGGTCATGGTGGGTCCCTGGCTCACTCCGCGAGGACTGCTGGTACATGGGCTGGTACTGTCTGGGAGTACCCCCTAGGGGTCATGGTGGGTCCCTGGCTTACTCCGCGAGGACTGCTGGTACATGGGCTGGTACTGTCTGGGAGTACCCCCTAGGGGTCATGGTGGTCCCTGGCTTACTGCGCGAGGACTGCTGGTACATGGGCTGGTACTGTCTGGGAGTACCTCCTAAGGGTCATGGTGGGTCCCTGGCTCACTGCGCGAGGACTGCTGGTACATGGGCTGGTACTGTCTGGGAGTACCCCCTAGGGGTCGTGGTGGGTCCCTGGCTTACTCCGCGAGGACTGCTGGTACATGGGCTGGTACTTTCTGGGAGTACCCCCTAGGGGTCATGGTGGGTCCCTGGCTTACTCCGCGATGACTGCTGGTACATGGGCTGGTACCCTCTAGGGGTCATGGTGGGTCCCTGGCTCACTGCGTGAGGACTGGTACATGGGCTGGTACTGTCTGGGAGTACCCCCTAGGGGTCGTGGTGGGTCCCTGGCTTACTCCGCGAGGACTGGTGGTACATGGGCTGGTACCCCCTAGGGGTCATGGTGAGTCCCTGGCTCACTCCGCGAGGACTGGTGGTACATGGGCTGGTACTGTCTGGTAGCAGGTAGGTAGGACTGGTAAGGCATCGTACAGCTAGACAGTTCTTTTATCACCTGAAACACCGCAGGAGGCCATTTTTCTTAAAGCGCCCCTTAAGTACTAATTACGCGAATGTTTTTAGGATTCATGGAGTTTATATTTATAGGAAGTGTACCCGCATTTGTGTGGAAAAACCACCGTCAGTACACCTGACCGAGATTCGAACCTCGATCTTCTCGCTATCGGCAGTCTAATCGAGTGTCGGAGTGTGACGCTTTAGACCATACAGCCACTGAGTGGGTTGTTGGAGAACTCAAGATGAGGAGGGTGAAATATTGGATACCAGAAGTATCTGTTGTGGCTAAGGAGGTGGGTAAACCAAAATACTTTTTCAAATGGTCTTTTATCCCCCCGGGAGGGCATGTGTAGGAATTGTTGGGGACAATTGCACAACATTAATGTTTTGTGTAGGAATTGTTGGGGACAATATCACAACATTAATGTTTGGTGTAGTAATTGATGGGGACAATAGGACAACATTAATGTTTTGTAGAGGAATTGATGGGGACATGGCGCAACATTTATGTTTTGTGTAGTAATTGTTGGGGACAATAGCACAACATCAATGTTGTGTGTAGGAATTAATGGGGACATGGCGCAACATTAATGTTTGTATATGAATTGATGACGACAATATCACAACATTAATGTTTGGTGTAGTAATTGATGGGGACAATAGGACAACATTAATGTTTTGTAGAGGAATTTATGGGGACATGGCGCAACATTAATGTTTTGTGTAAGAATTGATGACGACAATATCACAACATTAATGTTTGGTGTAGTAATTGATGGGTACAATAGGACAACATTAATGTTTTGTGTAAGAATTGATGGGTACAATAGGACAACATTAATGTTTTGTGTAGTAATTGTTGGGGACATTAGCACAGCATTAATGTGTTGTGTAGGAATTGTTGGGGACAGTAGTACAACATTAATGTGTTGTGTAGGAATTGTTGGGGACAATATCACAACATTAATGTGTTGTGTAGGAATTGATGGGGACAGTAGCACACCATTAATGTGTTGTGTAGGAATTGTTGGGGACAATATCACCACATTAATGTGTTGTGTAGGAATTGTTGGGGACAATGGCACAGCATTAATGTGTTGTGTAGGAATTGATGGGGACAATAGCTCAACATTAATGTCTTGTGTAGGAATTGATGGGGACAATAGCACAACATTAATGTGTTGTGTAGGAATTGTTGGGGACAATTGCACAATATTAATGTTTCGTGTAGGAATTGTTGGGAACAATAGCTCAACATTAATGTCTTGTGTAGGAATTGTTGGGGACAATATTACAACATTAATGTTTTGTGTAGGAATTGTTGGGGACAGTAGCACAAAATTAATGTGTTGTGTAGGAATTGTTGGGGACAATATTACAACATCAATGTTGTGTGTAGGAATTAATGGGGACATGGCGCAACATTAATGTTTGTATATGAATTGATGATGACAATATCACAACATTAATGTTTGGTGTAGAAATTTACGGGGACAATATCACAACATTAATGTTTGGTGTAGGAATTGATGGGGATAATAGCACAACATTAATGTTTGGTGTAGTAATTGATGGGAACAATAGCTCAACATTAATGTTTTGTGTAGTAATTGATGGGAACAATAGCTCAACATTAATGTTNAGCCTCGTGTTCTGCTTTAAAGGAGCACAACATATTTATGGATTTAGTATTATACTTTGGGAGATGGTCTACAGAATGAAACACCTTAGCTAAGTTGGAAGCGTGTCTGTCTACTGAGCTAAGGGTCCTGGGTTTAATTCCTGAGATGGCCAGGATGGAAAAAGGAAAGAATACCAAGGAAAATTATGGAGATTGAACTATGTAAAGAGAGATACTGCAAGCCAAGGCTGTAGCCAGCCAATTTTTTTTTTTTTGGGGGGGGGGGGGGAGGTCAGAATACATCTTACATAAAGATTTTTTTTTATCAATGTTCACGGTGAAACAAAAAAAAAATTTTTTTCATAAATTTCTGAAATAATTGAATAAAAGTTTCCATTCATTGGTTAACTCCATTTTAATCATCAGTTTTCACTTTTTTTGTTGAAATAATTGATTACAATACAAATGATTTTTTTTGTTTTAACGATTTAAATAATCTGATTTACCAAATAGTAATATTTTTTAATGTAAGATACAAAAAAAGGGGGAGGGGGGCGTATGAGGGGTCAACAATCACGTAATTTAAGGATGGCCCGCCCGTCAAAGGTCGGACCACTCCAGTGACGTCACCTGTGGGGACTTGGCGGGCTCCACGCTGGGTACGGGCGCCATCAGGAGCGAGTACTTGTTGGGCGCGGGGTGATGGGTGGAGGGAGATATCACGTCTGGAGGCGGGGGGTTCGAGTACCGGTGGCAGTCCTTACAGCTGGGACAGTCGACGCTGAACCCGTGGTTGGGGTCCGCGACCTGCGACATAGAACAGAGTGAGGACAATCCTGAAACACTGTGTTAGAGAGTAGTCAGGCTAGGTTTAGAGGAAAGGTACCCGTATTGGCGTGAAGAGAGAGTGGAAAACCACCCCCCAGTACACCTGACCGGTATTCGAACCTCAATCTCCCCTTCATCGCTTGTCTAGCTAGGTCTACTGCGAGAGTAGCGTTACCTGTGTCCAAGGTTCGTCTCTCGGCTAGAGCACTGACCTGTGACCTCGCGAACTGCATGTGGTGCTTCCTGCGCAGGGTGCTGGCAGGGGTGTGTGGTACGGAGACTGACACGGGGGGTGGGTTGCCAGGGGGAGGACACGCCCTCGAGCTCTGGGCGTCGTGCTGTCCCAACTCGGACATGGCCTTCCTGCCTCTGCAGTTGCCTCCTGACAAGTAAACATTATTATAGTTAACATCATCTCATCATCATCATATCATTATCATATCATCAATGGTAGTGTTAAAGAAACTTATATATATCACCGCGTCTTACTACCCGTTCGGGTTATACACTTTAAGTACTAATTACGCTAATGGTTTAGGAGCTGGGTAGGTTGAATTAGAGGAAGTGAACCCGCATTTGCGTGGAGGGAAAGTGGAAAACCATTTAGGGAAAAACAACCCCAGTTCACCCGACCGAGATTCGAACCTCGATCTCCCCGTCCTCAGAAGTTGAGCTTCAACACGACTAGCGCGTTGGCCAACTACGCCGGCCGAGGCGGGTAAAGAAACTAATAAAGGAAAGCCTTTGCAGACCCGCTATGTTCATGCTTCAATAATTATCCCGGTAAGATACACGTCATCATCCCTGGCTAATTAGCGTAATTAGCGCACATGCGTGCAACGGGAACAGGTGTTAGGACACGCTCTCGACATCTTTAATTAACTTACAGGTCTAAATAGTGTTACCTCAGCTCGTCTTAGTACCACTTCTGACCATACACATACACTAATTACGTCACTGAAATAGGTATTAGAATGGAAGAGTTATAGAAAAAAATACACCCTCACTCGCTTAGAGGGATGGTTGGAAACCACTTGTATGCCCGATCAGAATTCGAACCCCCTGATGTCACCGTGAATCCAGTCTTTGCGTTAGACTCTGCAGCCAAGACTTCTATCGGACACTCCAATCATGTCGAGATTAATTCAAACTCGTAACTTACCCTCCAGATTTTATAGTTCGGGACAAAGTTATTGTGACCCTTGATTATAAACAGTGGAGGGCCCCACACAAACCCAGAAATGATACTATAGCGCCAAAGATTTATCTGATTACCAAACCCTTCCTTCACCTCTGACAAGACATCTTGTGAATGTGGGGAATGCCAGGCCTCCCACCGTGGTTCGGATCACACGTTAAACTGTAGGTCCTCCATTTCATCTCACAATCACCCTACCATTACACATTAGTGTAAGTGTGTATAACCCGAACGGGTAGAAAGACGCGGTGCTAATAATAATAATAATAATGTAGCGTGTCTGAGGAAAGTTAAGAATTATTGTTTGATTTTACACATAATAAACAAGCACTTTTAAATCATCAACGGGGACCATCTTTAAAGTTTTGGCAGGGTTTTTATTGTAAATTTAAACTGTACACCATTCACAATGTTACACAATGTTCTACAAGACAACATCCCCTACACAATGTTCTACCAGACAACATCCCCTACACAATGTTCTACAACATCCCCTACACAATGTTCTACAACATCTCCTACACAATGTTCTACCAGACAACATCCCCTACACAATGTTCTACCAGACAACATCCCCTACACAATGTTCTACAAGACAACATTCCCCTACACAATGTTCTACAACATCCCCTACACAATGTTCTACAACATCCCCTACACAATGTTCTACAACATCCCCTACACTAATGTTCTACAAGACAACATCCCCTACACTAATGTTCTACAAGACAACATCCCCTACACAATGTTCTACAACATACCCTACACAATGTTCTACAACATCCCCTACACAATGTTCTACAACATCCCCTACACAATGTTCTACAAGACAACATCCCCTACACAATGTTCTACAACATCCCCTACACAATGTTCTACAACATCCCCTACACAATGTTCTACAACATCCCCTACACAATGTTCTACCTGCGTGTTGTGCGTAGTCATTCCCACAGCAGTCGCTGAAGAAGTAAGAGTCCGAGTAGACATTTCTCCCGAAGAAATAAGGGTAGTTTCCTGGGTAGGGGTTGTTTTCCGCTCCATTTGCAGGGGGACACATCTGCACCCAACCCTAAAACATTCAAATAATATATTTACTTTTAGATTACCCCAATCAAATCATGACAGCAGTCCAAGGTGATGTTTTATGCAAACAATGGAGCTACATATAGTCCAATTTTTACAAAAAAGGCCCTTCATAGAATGCGAACACTATTTTGGCGGTACACAGTGATAAAATGTAAATATTTGGTTATTGTTACACTCCCGGTTGTAGATGACATGGTCTGACAGATGAAAATGTTGTCAGCTGAGTCTCTCCTATGTTGGACTGTATCGACCTTTCTAGAGCTTTGAGGCTGACCTTTCGTGGCGCAACCTTGCAACCTTTACTGATGTAAGGGCTGGGGATGTGGAGAATATAATATGAGCTTTTTTTCAAACTATAACCATTCACATAGCTTCCTCCCCCCTCAACCCTCCCTCAATTATATATTATAGAATTAGTCACGGGTTTGAAACAACTAGTTAGAGGGTTGCATTTCGGCCCAATGGTCTAGTGGGTCAATGCATCTGGCTACGAAACTAAGGGGCACGGGTTCGCATTCCGGCTGGTCGCTCGGCTATTATTTTTTTTTTACAAAAGAACTGCCCGAATGGTCATTAGGGTTTGGTTAGTAAAGCTTAAGTTAGGTTTAAGTGTTTCACACCCTCATACTCTCTAACACCCTCACCTCATCGGGACTTGGAAAGAGCCTCCATGGAAAATATGTGCTATTAGTACATTAGTACATTAGTACCGGCTAAATCTTTCCACTGAAAGACGTAGCCCAGACACACTATATTACAGTTCCGGCCGGTGGTGCTGTCCTAGGTTGAGTGCACGTACCAGGTGGTGTCTGGAGCCCACCAGGGTCGTGGTGGCGTACGGGGCGGGGGAGCCCGACCCATCGCTCCCCTTCTCCCCCCGGTGCCCGCCGTGGAAGGTGCTCAGACAGGAGGACGTCACCTCCGCGTAGGCCGGACCCGCGTCGCCCCCGCCGGTCTCGGCGTAGTCGTCGAGGGCCGTCGTGGTGACCACGTGACCGTTGTCGAGTAGCCGGGACTCCGCCCTACTGGGGTACCCCGACGAGAGGTCCTTGTCCGACGAGGGGCGCCAGCAGCCGCCGCCCCCGGCCATGGGGCGACTCTCGATCCACAGCGACGAGTCGTGGTGTGGGGGCGGAGGAGCTGATATTAACGGGTGCGGGAGCCCGGAGGCGGCTTTCACGCCCAGGGGGGTGGACATCACGCCACCGTTGGAACAGGCGTCTGTCGGCAGAAGAAACAAACCCTGTTTTGGCCTCTGTCCGTGGTCGATAGCGAGGAAAGTTTGCTGTCTTCCAGCAGGGTGACATCTGGCGGTGCACTCTCTGAACTCACATGACAATTTCTATGAGCAAGAGTGAAAGGTACTACCAATTATACCGGGAAAGGTATTTTCACATACCTTTTGGTTATTTTACACGCCCCAAGCTACCTGGGACTTCCCCTCTAAAGGAAGTTGTGATACAGGGTTTTATCGATCAGTATAGATCAACCTCGGCGGGGTTTGAACCCAGGTACATCGGTCCTGAGACGAGCACTCCACCCCAAGACTGACATCGGTCCCGAGACGAGCACTCCACCCCAAGACTGACATCGGTCCTGAGACGAGCACTCCACCCCAAGACTGGCATCGGTCCCGAGACGAGCACCCCACCCCAAGACTGACATCGGTCCTGAGCACTCCACCCCAAGACTGACATTGGTCCGTTCCCAGGTGGCGCGTGACGGGGTCCCTCCACCTACCGTGGAGACTGGGCAGGGTGACCTTCTTGTTGAGGAGCTGTCTCCTCCTGACGAAGAGCATGGCACCAAACAGCAGCACCATCACGGCCACCATACTTCCCAGGAGGGCCATGAACCACGTCTCCGTCAGGAAGTCTCCACCGTTCAGGCCGGTCTCGTGTCCGACAGGTTGCCTGCAACACGGGGTAAGCGATACACAATTATTCCAGATCATTCGGTTTACGAGTCAAAACTTGCCATCTTATGATCTCTGTGATCCATTGTTACGTTACAGTGATTTAATACAACTAAACATTTATGTGGGGAGCAAAGAATCAAACATTTATAGTATGTAAGATAAAATAACCTTAAAATTATAAGTAGTTCAAAAAGTGGTCAAATTACATCTTTTTTAATAATATGTAAATACCTCAATAATTTGTAGCACTAAATGTTGTTATTTAGAGTTGATTAATTTTTTAAACCTAGTTCTACTCGTTAGTCTAACAACAAACTAAGAAGCTTTTAAAAGCCGCAAATTCCCAGTGATGTTAGTTTTTGAGAAAACAACGAATTATTGATTTGTTGGTCTGATAGACCAATGGGCGAGTCTACGTAGGTTATAAAAGTTAAAAATCTAAGTTCACGTATTCATACGTCAATTCATGGGATATGTTACTGTTACTTTTAATATTCACTATCATTACCTAAAGATAGCTATAATAGTATAGTAAAATGTATCGATTTTGCCCATATTATTAATGTGTCTGGGTTGAATTTGAAAATACAAATCTGGTATATCTCTGTACAAGCCCCAGAGCCCCACAAGGTGATGTTACCAGCTCTAGTGCCCCACAAGGTGATGTTACCAGCTCTAGTGCCCCACAAGGTGATGTTACCAGCTCTAGTGCCCCACAAGGTGATGTTACCAGCTCTAGTGCCCCACAAGGTGATGTTACCAGCTCTAGAGCCCCACAAGGTGATGTTACAAGCCCCAGAGCCCCACAAGGTGATGTTACAAGCTATAGAGCCCCACAAGGTGATGTTACAAGCCCTAGAGCCCCACAAGGTGATGTTACCAGCTCTAAAGCCCCACAAGGTGATGTTACAAGCCCCAGAGCCCCACAAGGTGATGTTGCAAGGTGATGTTACCAGCTCTAGTGCCCCACAAGGTGATGTTACAAGCTGTAGAGCCCCACAAGGTGATGTTACAAGCTGTAGAGTCCCACAAGGTGATGGTACAAGCTGTAGAACTCCACAAGGTGATGTTACAAGCCCTAGAGCCCCACGAGGGGCAGCACTGACCTCTGGTGCTGGTCCTTGAGCAGGAGTCTGGACGAGGGTTTCAGTCGGAGGGTCGTGGGGACACTGGGAGGTCCCGGTCCGGCCCGGGTCACCGCCGCCGCCGTCACGACGTACGTCACCCCGGCCGTCAGGTTGGTCAGCAGGAGGGACGGCGTCGCGGCGCTCACCGTCACGTTGGTCAACACCCTCGACGAGTTCTCCCTCCCCCCGCCGCTCACCACGACCTGATCCAAGGGGACAGGACGAGGAGGGTGTATTTAGATACATATTCCTGAGTGCTCGACAGGACGGGGTGAGTAACATGCCCTCCTGAGTCATTATAATGATACTGACAGGGTAGGGCTGGGATTAGACAAAACCTGAGTCATTATAATGATACTAGGTGGGTCGGGCCGGGATTAGACACGACCTGAGTCATTATAATGATACTAGGTGGGTCGGGCTGGGCTTGGACATGAGCTGAGTCATTATAATGATACT
>CABFOW010009171.1:0-10489 GCA_902141385.1 Timema californicum | reverse complement strand
GAATTGAACAAACTCACCCTTTACCTTAGAATAAACTAGCACTTCTCTAGATTTATTTAACTCTCCTCTGATATTATCGAATATTAAGCTGAAAATAGCTTTACATAAAATTCTAAATTGCTTCTAAAATCAAGACTGTGTGACGGTGATGTGACTATCCCTCTTGCTTGCGTGCTGCTGTTTGGCGCAGCGCTGCAGGATAGTTACTGAACCTGCCGCTAGAGCTGTGCCAAGCAGGTGGCGGGGAACTGGTCCGTCACTCTAGACACTCTTGGGACCGCTCCTTTATCTATGGGACCGCTCGCTTGCAAGACGCAAGGAAGTGAACGTAAAAAAGAAAGGGGTTAACTTGGATGTATATCACCGAGAAAAGAAATAAACCATTATTCTGAAATGCAACGTGTGTGTTTCAATCAGTGGGTTTTGGTTCAGCAACGCATTCAACATTAAAGTGGAAACTAACAGGTTCATGGAGTGTTAAGAGCGAGGGAGTTTAGCAAGCACAGCAGTTCCACGGCATCAGAAGAGCACAATGTGTTTCAACTGAGTCATACAATTTCCAATAATTTAGCAGCGAAGGCTCATTCCATATAGTTATGAGTAGATCCCGGAATTTTACGTAGTTTTATATTTTAATCCTGACATTTGGAAATGTGAAGAATGTATTGGCAGACAACTAAGTTGTTTGGCACTGTATTATCAGTTATAATTTGACATATTTTTACATACTTTACTGTATACTATATATTTTTGAAGCTATTACATAGAATTTATATATTGCAGTTTTTTTTATCTTGGTATAATTTTATATCTATCTTGGGGAGAATGCTTTTTAATTATGTGTAACTACAGTAGTCACATGGCTTCTTTGGTGCTGACTGACAGCTCACAGCTGACTTTTGACAGTCAACATTTAGGTATATACCTAAATTTTGACTGTCAGAAGGGACAGCTGCTAAACACATGTTTTTACAGATCATATGGTTCAGTGTAGGGATACATAATTTGGTCTGGTAACTTTTCAAAACATTTAGCTGTCAGCTGAGAGCTGTCAGTCAGCACCAAAGAAGCCATGGGGCTATTGTACATACAAGACAACTTGTACTTTCAAAAAGTAATATATCCAGTGAAGGAATGGAAGTAAGCAAAGTCCAAGATAGAAAGATAGCTCCTCGAAGAAAATTACAGTAGTTGTTGAAATTTAACTTTGTTTTTGACATTTCTAATTCTGTGAAGGGGAGCGAATGTGGCGTCTCCAAATAGTGGCCTCAGCGCCACGTCTATCGCGCGGCGTGTCAGTTTGTAAACACAAGTCAACGACTTGTAAAACCGATTCTTGGAACTGATTAACTCATTTTTCCCCGTTGTTATTTGTTCGGGAGAAGAAACTGATATAAAGAGGCAAGGAGAGCAAATTACGAAAATGGAGCCCAAAATCAATCAAAGAAATGCAATTTTAAGTCTCCCTCAATAATATGGCGTAGAGAACGTTATTTTTAAAAAGCAAACAAGACCACGTGCAAGTATATTATTAGTATTATTAATACCGGCTAATATATTATCGAGATCAAAAATTAAAACTTAGAAAATGCTGTATAGGAAACTGACTTTAAAAAATCTGGAGTGGTCTAACGTTAACTTTTTTTTAAACAAGAAAACATAACATCAGTGTCAACCAAGCGATTTTTCCAAGAACTCCATGTGACAAGCCTCTCTCTACGCACAGATTGCATTCATACCACCACCTCACGTTTATTTCGGCCACAACTTCAGACCGGTAGTTAGTTCACAAAGTATCCAATATCAAGTGCACGTGACAGTTCATAGATTATGTGTTATGAAAGAATAGTCTTCGAAAACTTTTAGACATAAAATTAAATTTGGTTTCAATAACATATTATGTGTGTATTATTAACGTTAAAAAAGAACGTTTATTGAATGTTACATATTTTCAAATTATTATATATTTTAACTGATTTCAGTACATATTTTCTAGGTTTATAATAAATAAAAATCGGAGCTTTAGTTATGAGTCATTTCATTTATTAAAATAAATAATACGAAACTCTGCACGGACTTACTCATTATTTTGTTTAAAAATGGAGATATTTACTCAAAATTCATAATATAATATACAATAGTGAACCTGAGAAATAATTGCACATTATATACGTAAATTGTTTTTTGACTCACGGTTTTAAATTTTATTATTTTATTTTTAAAGAATTAACGTCTTCATTTATATATTTGGACCAATAAAAAATCGATATTGGGTCCCTAAGGGTCAACACTTCGTATTAAAATTTTCGCATTTTATTTTGGGATGCACATCTTACGGTTATCGCACTGCTATTAAATTTATATTTTATAAATTTTGGCCAAAAAATAGATAATTATTGACTATTGAGTCTTTAAATTTTGTAGATTTAAATATCCAATTCCAAAAACCCCTTGGGGTAACCCTATAAAACCCTAGATACCAGTTTTAGCCCAATCGATAAAATAGTTTAGGCTCTAGTCCGAGGTACAGAAAGATGGACAGATGTACGGAAATTCAAAAAACACTTTTTTGGATTCGGAGGGTAATGAAACGTTGACATTCATCAACATCTAGAGTTAGATTGTTTTGATAATTACAATACTTTCTCTTACTATACTTACTATACTTTTCAAGCATTATTGCATGGCATGGCCGAACGTAATCATGTCACTTAGGGGAAAACCTATTTAATCTTACTATACTTATTGTAAAATGTACACTATCTTGATATTGTTATGAATTGAGTCATAGTATTATTATCTCGTATATTATCATATTTACTATGTAAAAAACAAAATAAACTAACCACTTATAAATTGTGTATCTTTCCCATCTAAAACTCGTTATAATCGTACCACAAGGAAATCCTCTATATAAGCTTTATGTTTTGACTCACAAGGAGTGAAGCGGTTGGATCAACGTGTGCGGGACGTCTTGCAGAGTTAACCCGGTGCACCGACATTCTGTTTCAAGATGGCGTCCGTCTTCTGTGGTGTTCCAGCAGTCACAACGCCAACCCCCAGGATGTCCCAAGGCCACCCTCACTGTCACACCCCAATCATCGTCCTGAATAGGGTTTTGTGTGGGACCCCAAACACTTTCATCTTCTCTCCAGTCATCCCTGACTGGCTGCAACAAGAACAACACTTATTTAGGTTGGTTAGGGACGAGGTGGATTTTATACCTCTAATAGTTTTGAATAAAGTTTAAAAAGTTATATGACAATAATCCATCTGTATTGTGTCACGTGGTAGCTAGTGATGTGTACTATCGAGTTACATTTATTGAATATTCAGGTGTTCTCGCCTTGTTTTGGAATGACATCCTCCAAAGACTTAATAAAACTTATAACTTTCTACAAAAAGAAGAAGTGAACCTACTCGGCACCACAAGATAACTGGACACCCTAGAAATGTTTTTGGAGAGTAAAATAGATTCTTTTGGTGAGCATGAAAAGAGGACACTGACCCTTTGTAGCGTGCAAGAGACCAGCTACTGTAGCGTGTCAACCAAATGGATGATCAGTTACAAGAAAATATTTAATATTTTGGTGATTGTGTGCAAGATAAAAATTATATCAGCATATTTAATATAAACTGTCTCTAAAGTTATATATTATGATCTACTAAAGTTACTTATCGTCTTACCTTCTAACACGTGGTTGGTCAAAAATATTGTCTTTTGATAGTTACGGTATTAAATATCAAAGAAGAAGACTAATATTATTGTGTTTATGAACAAAATACTTTAATACTTCGCTTTTCCCGGTGGATGATACCTCATAAACTTACGTACTCCTACCACGTGGTGTACGCACACAAAAAATGTAAAAGAATACATCTATATCCTTACTTCTCATAAAAATAACAGTGGATATTAAATAAGTAAATTAATATTGATACATTGTGATATAATATACTTATGTACAAGCTCACCCCGGCCAGATGTCTGCAGATATCACTCTTTTAAAAACACGAAATAGTATGTCATGGCCGGCTCTCGTGTTTCGTGGCTAGCTCAGCTGGTGAAAAAGAACTAAAGGTGGGGGATCGACTCCAAGACCTGTTGCACACATAGTGACACTGGTGGTCATTTGAAGAACTTGTGATTTGATTCATTTGTTTCCCTTTTCTCCCACTTTCATTCTCCTTTGTTTCGGCCTGTTTTTACATATTTTATTCCCCATTCCTTCTTCTTCTTGTCCTAGCCAGGTTGAGTATATATATAGGCCGGCCAGAGATTTCAAATCAGAGAAAAGTTCCACAGCGAGTTGAGACAACCAGGAATATTCACCCGGCACCTACACGAAGGATCATGGAGACTGCGGCGTCAGATTCACCACCATCAGCCGTGACAATAGGATAATGGGTCACCCGACCCTACTCGCCGTGAACATGGACGAAGGATTCTGCGGTATTAGTATCCAGTCATCACCGCCAAGTCTCTACGACTTGGACTCTAGTAAAGTAGTTTAATTATGCAACCCTTTTTTAAAGAAAAATTATATTTTATTATTTAGAGAGAAGCCAAATTTTGTTTTGGGAATATATCAATTAGAATGTTTTTTTGGTTTAACTAATAGGTATCTCAAACTTCAGCATAGAAGTTTTGCTAAGTTAATTTATGTGTCATTTGGCACGGTTCTTACATAAAAGCCTCTGGCTTAGAATGTTATCTAGTTAGGCGACTTAGTCTAAGTCGCAAGTCAATACAACTTTGTACCGGATTAATCATGACGTCCTAAACGTCATGAACATTAGTTTTTTTTATTGAGGGCTACGACCAGGATGTCTTTTTCTTTTGCCCTTTTTGGCCCAGTTAAAAGTGATACAGATTTTCTAGCAGAGTATTAGCTTGATGGCGCAACCCAAGGAAATTACCCTAGCTTCATTGTGGGGTCCGTGCAAATTATTCTATTTTTATATTTGCCTGTGACTAGGCTTTTGATTTAGTATTGGTATTAATAGATATCAACGTACTATATTATGCTCTGGCAGTACCAAAGGGGAAAATGACCAGCAGCAGTACTTTAGTGACACCTGTTTCATAGCCTTCAATTAGCTGGATTTATCAGCTGAGGATCCATCTGGTTTAATGGATACCTGTTAATATTCAACTCTAGTGAGTGAGACTGTGTAAATGTTATATCCTTAATTTGCTCTTTGCTAATTGTTCTTTAACTCCCTGTTTTAGAAACGCTTTTCACTGTGACCAGTTTTGAATTGGTACACCATGCATCAACATGTGGTCTGGCGACTGTACTGCCCTGGTACCACAAATAATCTCTCTAGGCCATTTGTGTTGGAAGAAAGTTTATTCACGCTGATATCCCTGTATTCATGTGAAACTTGTATTTTTGATAATTTGTCTAATTGTTTTCTATAATAAATCTATTTTGTTAAAGTGACTCTGTTTTTGTAAATATTATATGTACCCAGTAGGACAAAGTTGGTACACTACCAACAAAATAAAAAACTGACAGTGTTTGCAATTGAAAGAAGGAGTATTCAAACAGAAGCAAATGCATATCCTAGGAATAAATTCAGAACCAGTGTTTTTCTCACACTTGTAGATAATCTTAACATCCAACTTAACTAATGAAGAGAAAGATTCTCATCTCTTAATACGAGGTTTGGAGTATTTCAAAATGTTCATAGTAAAGAGCCAAGAAACATAACGGTTGAGGCAAAAATACTAGATCAATCACATGATAAAGATCTTGACTAAGATGCATTTGTGAACAAATTCCAGACATGCATGAAATTAGAGAAAATTGAAAGTCATTTTAGAAAACATTCTAAAGATTGGTAAGTAAGGAGTAATAAAATGGTAGGTAAGACTTCGAAGCCCGTTAAAAAAGCAAAAAATTTGATGATGTAAAGCTGATCCTTCATGGTAGGGCGCTGACGTAACTGGCAAAAATCCAAGAATTAAACTTGCCGGGGTAATCTTTCTACTGCACGTACACCTTCTTTCTGCCGCCTTTACCCTTGAAACGTAGTAGTATGCGTCGACTAGATCTTGGAGTACCTCCATATACCGATACGTGTTATTTTTGGTAAAGTAGCGCCACATGCGCCCTTTCAGAGTTCTATTGAATCGTTCCACGTCCGGATTATGAGTGGTGTAGTAATGAACGCCTTCTTGCTTGAGAAATTTCCGTACTAGATGTGCCGTGAACTCTGTCCCTGTGTCCGTCTCTAAACTTAAAGGTTTACGGCCGCTTTGTTTGAAAATTTCCCGTAAAGCGTCTCTCACGACGCCCCCCGTCTTGGATGGAAGCGCCCCCGCCCAGGCCATCTTGCTAAACACGTCGATGACGACGAGCAAGTACACTGCACCCTCGTTGTATTTTTCGAGACTTTGCATATCGGTGAAATCGGCTTGCCAGATCGTCACTCTTTGACAACACATACTTGTTACGTGGAAAATTTTATCAGCGTTTTGTGTAGGATATAAGCGTACTGCGCACGAAGCAATTCTCGTACGTTGTCAGGAACTTTCTTGGACGCCTATATTAGCTACGCCGCCCCTACAAAACCGGCAGGATTAGAAGGGTCGTAGTAGATGTTGGCTAAATTGGCCATTAATCTCGGAATGGCAGACACCTGTTTTCGTCCACTCTTTTCAGTTTCTTCTTCTTAGGACGTAGCGATGGTGTAAGTGGTTGGGGTATGGGCGTCGGATCTCTAATGGGTGCCAAACGTTTATGATTTACAATCAATTCTTTAGGAACGTTTATTTTGTGCAGTAAGAACCTCTCGACACCCAGACAGCTCACTGTGTATTCTTGCTCTGACCAGATCGTTGACTAAATCCACAATATTGGATCCACGGAGAGGCTTATCGTGAATACTCACTTTTCCATGTGAGTCCCAAGATATGCCACCTCGGGAAATATAATGTTCTAGTAAAGGTTCAGCTTTTTACGTACCTGTACTGGTACAGTATTAAGTACAGCAGGGATGGGAAATACAGACACTTTAGTGGTGGTGGTGGTATTTTCAGGCAGTGGAGAGTGTTGACTAAAGTGCAGATAACGCTGTAGCACTTGTTGGTATAAAGGCCATTTAGACTTGTCATCAAGTTTTGAAGCGAGGATTTTTTCCATTTCCTTGTCCAACTCGGAGATAACTAGATTTGTAGCCGATGCCAATGGTTGGTGGTGTTTTCTCGTAACAGTGTAACGTTTACGGGGACACCATTATCATCTTTTTCGTTTGTTCTATTATCTACTTGTTGAATAAGGAACCGAGGACACCGCTGATCAAAAGTAAGGGCAGGAACACGCCTCCTTTCTGAACGAGTAGTCGTCTTTTCCTCTTCCAGCATTCTCTTCCTTTGGCCATATTGCGCAACAACTGCTAGTAAGCACGTAACTTTGTCTTCTGCGCATTTTTCAACGGCACCCGCTCTTTTAAAGTGTTGTAGTTGTAGATACACTCGCAAACAGAATAAATTAGTTTCTAGTCGACCGTTTTCAGCAAGGCGACACGGTGCTGTGGGCTCATGCGATACATCTCACGTAGCAGAGGGGCCTGCCTTAGCACTTTGGGACTCATGGTTATGAAATGATCTGTAATCGGGAAGTGTCGGTGTTTTTATATCTGTTGCGTGGTAGGTACACGCAGCACCCGACATTTGTGTGGGTTCTATATCTGAACTATTCGGGTGTACCTGGTTTGAAATCTAGCAATATATAGCCATGAGGAGTACTTGTAGAATCAGCGTAAGCCTCTTGTAAAACACGGGGATTTTCAGGACAGAAATGACGTGCAAAGTGTTGAATCTGAACTTTATCTCTGGAATTATTAAAAAGAACGATATAATGTTTGTTTAAGGAAATGTCTCTTTGGCCCTTGCCTTGGTGGAATATATTTTGTGTAAGGTACAGAACGCTAATATTTTGATGGCGATAGCCTTTGGTGAAAAAATCAACGACCACTTCATTGTCTTCACGCATCAGGTCGTCCAGGATAATCAGCTGTGGCGAGTCATTAGAGCTGTCATCCATTTCCGGCAAACCATTACAGAATATGACGCGGGGACTTGACCCGTCTTGTTCGAATCCCAGTTACCATAAAGCATAATACCCTGTGATTTTTTCAAATTTAACGTCATACATTTTGTCCAAAAGACGGATAAAGTCTACTAAAAAATGTGACTTTCCACAGTCGGAAGGGCCGCTTATGATGGCCACAAATGGATGTTTAGACTTGACTATAATGTTTGAGACTGAGCTTATAAGCTATACGAACGTGTATTTATATGATAGGAGGGATGGGGGTGTAGACGTTAAAACACAAACATAACAGTTTTTATGATATTTATTTAAACAAAGTATAGCTCACATCTTGAAAAGTATACATTGAATATTTATTTACAAATATAGCTCACTCCATTAAAAGTATACTTGGAATATTTATTTACACACAAATAAAAGTTTATACAAATATATCTCACACCATCAAAAGTATACTTGGAATATTTATCTAAACAAAAATAAATGTATTAGAAATTTGGCTCACGCCATGAAAAGTGTACATGGAGTATTTATTTACAAAAAATGATAGTTATAGAATATATCTTACACCTTTAAGTAAATTATACACGTTTAAGTGTAGAGGAAACACTAATCAGTTTCTTGAGCCCGTAGCGGGAATAGTGGCCTCGGTATTAATTTACAAGTCCAGTTTAGAGAGTATTTGAATATATGTACACAACCAGATAGTTTCAATCTAAATTATTTACAAGAAAAAAACACTGGAATTAAAACATACACAAATAACTAATTATATTGACTATAAATAATCAGGTAGGTGGAGCATTGTACTGGCGGATAAGAAATATAAAAAAACTATCCCGGGTACATAAAATAAATCAATACAAAAATTAGCTTGTTTTCATGCAGAAAAAATGAAAAAATCTCAAATCTTTGAAAAATTATATGTCAGTGGAACTGTCTAGAGTGAAAGAAAAAAAAAGTATTTATTTAGACCACTTTAATAATCACCTTTTAGTCCTAGCGAGTGCGTTTACAAGGACTCTGATACCCAAACGGCAACGTGTTATAATCATCGGTTATCCACCGTTTGGTGTACACGGGCCGGTAGACTTTAGTCTGCGAAACGGTACATACAGTCGCAAGACCTTATCTTACAAGTTTGTGCGGTATCTGTATGTATCTTTCCGCGGCCTGTTTGGTGACCATCGCTTTCAAAACGTCAAAATTAACGTCGTTCCGGTTGCCATAGATTATGGTGACCCCCAGGAACCTTGCACACCGTTTTTGTTTTGGCAGGATCGTCAATAACACAAATTCGGTATGTCTAAATATTGGGACCGCCAGCTACAAAGGCGCTAATGTAGCTTCACGGACCGTAATCTTGAAGTTCATCAGTGAGGTCACCTAAAGAGTCTCCAGTCAGTGGACTCCAATTGGTAGGGCGTTCCGTGAATAGAACGCTATCTCTATCGTGATACAAAACGCGGTCCCCCAATTGTTTAAGGATGCTGTATAAATGCAACCTAGCCATAGCAGTCGTGTAGCACGCCACCGCCACACTCGTGTAGGATTATGGCGCAATGCATCACGCGCATCCTTGTAATTGAGGAACATAACCTCATCATTTACATCAATGACGCTGTCCACGCTGATGTACGGATCCGTCAGGTACTTGTGGATGCCCTGATAGTCGTTAACAACGGCTACTAGTGGTTAATCGGGTCTTTGCCTAAACTTTCCCCATAGCGAATTTAAAAAGAGTTTAGCCAGAGTGTGAAGATCAGGGTTTTAAAAACTGAGCCAATATCAAATTTTACCCCTTCCCTTTCCTCATAATTTTGAATATAAGCTAACTTATAATCTTGTGAGGTACACCACTCTGGCCATCCACTGGCTTCTTCTTTAATTTTCAAAAAAGTATCAATGTACCCTTGAAACAATCCGCCAGAACGTGTCTGACGGTCGTAAACAGATACATTGTACTCCCACACTTCGTGTACTGCTTCAACAGTGTAACCTTTCTCAACGGCTTTCCGGGTCTCGTCAATCACCCAGACGCCTGTCAACCAGCGATCTTTTTTGTCTTTGTGCTGACACGCGCCTTGGTTTTTCTCCTTCACGCATTTCCTGCACAAGATGAACATTAGTTTGTCGTCCATCCGTGTAGGCAATATAGGCATGAATAAATCCCGTGGAGGCGTCACTGTAACTTTGGCTTTGCCGTCTACTTGATATATAGACGGACAATTTGGTTCCAAGTGAATTTTGTGATGGCCGATGGGATATTTTTTATACTTGCAAATGTAAGGATACAATAAACACACATCCAAGTACTTGATCTTTTCTCCACATGAATGGTCTGCAGTAGTTAGACTGATGCCTTAAAACAGGGCTGCTATTGGTTGGATTTGGTCACGTGACCACTCCTCCTGCTCTCTGATTGG
>CABFOW010009170.1:0-14909 GCA_902141385.1 Timema californicum | reverse complement strand
TCATCGATATAGACTGGGGGAGATCTCATACCGGTGCAATGGTGGTGTGACGAAATCATCGATATAGACTGGGGGAGATCTCGTACCGGTGCAATGGAGGTGTGACGAGATTGAAGTATGCTGCTCTCTATGAAGTACTGAACACTAACTGCTTTGTTAACATTCAGTTACTACGGGAAAATGACGTATTTGCGTCAATACAAAAACAATGGTACTGACCTGCTGTGCAGTAAACTGTACTAACAAACACGGAGATGCCAAAACTAACTCTCCAGACGAGTCACTTTCTGTTCACAGGTAAGTATTTTAGTCGTAATATTGATTGATCCACGCTTAATATTAATACTGATTTTCTAGTCAAGTGAGCCGTGGATTTAATAACAATAATTCACGTACGTTTATGTGGCATGGGCCTAATTAATAACATTGCTGGAGCTGAGTTTGTTTTCCGGGGGAGGTCTTGCATTTTATTTTTCTTAAGAAGTGTAACTTATAGCGAGGAAAACAATCTCGACATAGGCCTACTTATGTTTAGTGACATGCCTGAATTAATTATACCTTTAATTGCAAATTATTAAATGTATAAAACATATAGAATTAGTTATAATTGGTTAATAAGTCTTTAATACGAAAGTGTAATTCTGAGACCCAATATCGAACTTTTTTATGGCTAAAAATTGAAGATGTACAACAGAAATTAAAGTTTCAACAATTTTTACCGGAAATGAAAAAGTTACCTCCCTTCCCCAGGCGTATCTCCGGAACCGCTGGGGCTATGGGGGCCCATCTTCGGGTGGGGGTACACCTTGAGACCTTAAACGAAAATATTTTCTCCTCTCCCCTTATGACGCCCAGACTCATCAATGGAGAAATTACCCCACACCTTTCCAGCCGCCCGCCCCCCAGATACATTTCAGGAACAGCTTGGGCTAGGGGGATTCATCTTCGGTTGGGGGATACCTGCCATTAAATTAATAGAATGTTCATTTCTCTCATACATATCTTACGAGAAAACATTAATTCTCCCTATGTAATAACTTATTATAACTATAATATGTATTGTCTTGGCCTTTGAACCTCTATGGAAACATTCTTTCTTGATCGTTTAGTTTTATTACTCAAGTAATTTGGGCAAAGTCTTCATAAATAAAATAATACATTTTTTCTACCTAGATATTGCGCAATTTGCGCTCGAGTTTGCTAGTGATTTTTATTTGCTAGCATTCAAAGATAAATTTTTAAGCAAATGGATGAAGCAAGCATACCCTATATAAGTTAAAACTCAATATTAATAAATACACAACAGTGGAAACACAAATCTCAACAATGATATTTGAATTTTATCCTAAGTGAATATTCCTATTGATATTAATTATTGTTTAAGTCTTTGTAACCTAAAGAAGCGACACCAAAACTAAACTTTAACAAGATAATATGCTACCCACACAAGTGGCCGTGGGAATTATCGTGCTATTCTAGCATTGCACTCGACCACTGTTTAAAGGAAAGGTCAAGTTCGAATATCTACTTGGTGTATATTCAATGTCCCCTGTAATATTGATAATGGCCTCTACTTGGTGTATATTCAATGTCCCCTGTAATATTGACAATAACCTCCACTTGGTGTATATTCAATGTCCCCTGTAATATTGACAATGGCCTCCACTTGGTGTATAATCAATGTCCCCTGTAATATTGACAATAACCTCCACTTGGTGTATATTCAATGTCCCCTGTAATATTGATAATGGCCTCTACTTGGTGTATATTCAATGTCCCCTGTAATATTGACAATAACCTCCACTTGGTGTATATTCAATGTCCCCTGTAATATTGACAATGGCCTCTACTCGATGTATATTCAATGTCCCCTGTAATATTGACAATGACCTCCATTTGGTGTATATTAAATGTCCCCTGTAATATTGACAATAACCTCCACTTGGTGTATATTCAATGTCCCCTGTAATATTGACAATGACCTCCACTTGGTGTATATTCAATGGCCCCTGTAATATTAACAATGTCCTCCACTTGGTGTATATTTAATGTCCTCTGTAATATTGACAATGACCTCTACTCGATGTATATTCAATGTCCACTGTAATATTGACAATGTTCTCCATTTGGTGTATATTCAATGTCCCCTGTAATATTGACAATGGCCTCTACTCGATATATATTCAATGTCCCCTGTAATATTGACAATGTCCTCCACTCGATGTATATTCAATGTCACCTGTAATATTGACAATGGCCTCTACTCGAAGGGTTTTTCAATGTCCCCTGTAATATTGACAATGACCTCCACTTGGTGTATATTCAATGTCCCCTGTAATATTGACAATAACCTCCACTTGGTGTATATTCAATGTTCCCTATAATATTGACAATGACCTCTATTTGGTGTATATTCAATGTCCCTTGTAATATTGACAATGACCTCCACTCGATGTATATTCAATGTCCCCTGTGATATTGACAATGACCTCCACTCGATGTATATTCAATGTCCCCTGTAATATTGACAATGGCCTCTACTCGATGTATTTTTCAATGTCCCCTGTAATATTGACAATGACCTCCACTTGGTGTATATTCAATGTCCCCTGTAATATTGACAATAACCTCCTCTTGGTGTATATTCAATGTCCCCTGTAATATTAACAATGTCTTCCACTTGGTGTATATTCAATGTCTCCTGTAATATTGACAATGGCCTCCACTTGGTGTATATTCAATGTCTCCTGTAATATTGACAATGTATTCCATCTGGTATATACATGAAATCCTATCTATTGTTCTAGCCACACTCCTGCTCTGTCTCACTATACCAAGACTCTGTTGAAACCCAACAATGGTCTGTTGAGGGAGATAAGTAGTTCTGTAGTGCATGGCAACATCAACACCCTACCACCCAAGGTATGATAAACAAATAGGAAGTCCAAAAATTAAAATTCCAGGAAAAGTATAATTTTCTTGCTTATTACACAACATTTATTAAAGAAGTAATTAATAACACCAGCAGAGATTAGTTGTAGAATTTTCTCTCTTTCCTTTTTTTTTTTCTTAGTTTTACNTTATTAAAGAAGTAATTAATAACACCAGCAGAGATTAGTTGTAGAATTTTCTCTCTTTCCTTTTTTTTTTTCTTAGTTTTACCAAAGTTTCTACCTATTCTAGTCTATGCTAGAGTGATGCCTTAAGGCTGGTAGACACAAAACACTAAGCTAAGCTAAGCTAAGATTTGCTCTGCTAACTCTTTAGATAAATGGCGGACCATGTATGTAAATGTGTTGGTTCACACAGAAAGCTAAGCTAAGCTACGCCTTTCTATGCCACGCTATGTTTTTTTCGATCGCTGGCCGGGCAATTTTTCCATCTCCCATCTTACGTTGCGCATGTGTATAACGCAACTTGGGCTCCGCGTTGAACAGACGCAGTGCTGGTCTGGTGAAAATAACTAAGGAAGGGTTGAAGTTTTGTTTTCAGCTCCTTTCAAGTGTATTTAAGTAATATTGTTATTTAGGTTTTATATTTAATAAATGTTTTTATAATAAAATGGAAGCATTAATTGAACAAATCAATCCTCCTCCCCCTCCTTAATTTTCTTCATCTTCCAAAACAGCTGCTAACAGCGGCATGTTTTCTTCCTCACTACTATCAGTTGAACTAAAACAAGACATTTTGGAGAACGCCATCAAAACTAAACTTCACTGGAGCAGACCAGAAAGAAACACTGAATTCAGGAGGGGAAAGAGGCACCATTGCTTAGCTTAACATCCTGTGTGTATCGGCCATAAGACCATGCGGGCACCGATGCATATTTTATGCTACTCTTGTATGGTATTTAAAATATGAAAGTTTGATATCTGTGGCTTAGAAGCCATAACACTGTCCTGCGATGACTCTGCTCTTATGTTGAAAATAAGTGATTTATATGAAAAACAATGTGCTGATTTTGAAAATGCCAACGGTTGTGTCATAACATGTCAAAATTTTCTGTAATCCGATATTATATTAACCATACTGAATACTATATTTAGGCCTATCTCATCATAATTGGAGTAATAATGATACAAATATAGCTAAACATGAGTGATATTCATAAATATATTTCCACAAAACAAACCACCCCTTGTATGATATCTTACCCCTGAATTCCTTATCTTTATCTTGCCAAGTGTATAAAAATGTTGGTGACTGTGATCTTATCCATGTATGACCATGAAATGGGGAAATAGATCTGTCAAAGGTGACTCAGGAGAAAAGTTCCATGTCATGTATATCTATATTTAATAAGATGAGCCCAGCTGCTTGGAAGAAAGGGCATATTAACATAACACCTCAAATACCTCAGTAGCTGTTCATTACTCGTGGTTGTTGGTAGTGTAGTATCCTTAGCTGTTTACAGTTTGGTCCAATTTCTTGGTTTTAATCTGTGTTTTATATAAAGTGCTACATAGTTAACAATACAGTGTTTAACTTGATAGTAAGACACGGTACTAAATTTAAGATTCAGTTAACAATAACATAGCTCCCGTCTCTACAAGGAGGCAATATGTCAACAGTCGAGATAATTTCTGTTTCGCATGCGATTCATATTGTTACGAAGACAGAAACATAATATCACAGCATTTATTAGGAAAGTGTATTCTGCATATTTTAAAGTTAAACTTGGAGATCAGGATAAGAATTGGGCTCCATATACTGCATGTAAGACTTTTGTTGAAGGGCTAAGGCAATGGTTGGAGAAAATACATGCCGTTTGGAATTCTCATGATATGGTGTGAACCAAAAAATGACTACGATGATTGTTACTTCTGTTTGAGTAATGTATCATGGTATAACTAAATGAATAAGTTGAAAATCAAATACCCAGAAGGCCTAGCAACAGCTACAAGACCTGTGCTGCATGGATAAGATATTCCAATTCCTATTTTACCGACTCAACTAGAGGACAATGAGTAGTCATGTTCCTCTGAGTCTACAGAAAATGTCAGCGTTGAGGAGGATTTTTCACCCCTCACTAACGAAGATAAGCCTCAGCTTTTTACTCGAACTAAGTTGAACGATTTAGTACGGGACTTACTTCTTATCAAGGAGCAGATTGAAATAGAGATTGTGATTAGAAGAAAAATATCTGCCGTCACAAGAAACTACATTTTACTGGTATAGGATTTGAGAGGAATAATTTAGTAGGTGCTTTAAGATGGAAGACCAGTTAGTTTTATTGTTGTGACACACCTGGTTTAATTCTTCAACTGGAAGAACTAGCTTACGATAATAATGACAGGATATTATTTCTTGATGCTTCGAAAATAAATCTCAAACTAGTTTTATTGCATAATAGAAATGTATTTCCTTCGATTCCAGTTGAGAAAACTGTATCTCTGAAAGAAACATATGAAATCTTCAATCCATTTTAGAAAAAATAGCTATCAGGAACATCAATGGCTATTATGTGGAGACCTAGAGGTTTCCGGTATCTTACTAGGCCAACAAGGAGGGTATGCAAAATGTCCTTGTTTTTTTATGTGAATGGGACAGTAGAAGTAGGGATAAACATTGGACAACAAAAGAATTGCCTACGATAAGTTTAATGCTGGGACAAAAAATGTCATTAATGCCAGTTTAGTTGACCCTAAAAAAAAATTGCCTTCTTTGCATACAAAACATAGTATCATGAAACAGGTAAAAGTGCTGGACAAGTGTGGTCTATGCTTTAAGTACTTAAGACGAAAACTTCCAGTTTTATCTGAAGCTAAGATGAAAGAGGGAATATTCGTTGGTCTTGAGATCAGACAACTTATGAAGGACATTTAATTATTGGACACTTTGAATGAAATAGAATGTCAGGCATGGTGTTATTTCAAAGTTGTAGTCAATAAGTACAATATTAGTTTAAAACTCCACTTTTTGTACTCTCACCTTGATTACTTTCCTGATAATTTGTGAACTCTGAGTTAAGAGCGGGATGAAAGATTTAATCAGGAAATAAAGGAGAGGGAGAGTAGATACCGGGGATGGTGGAACGTAGCAATGCTAGCGAACTATGTTTGGTGCTTGTAAAGAGAAGAACGCAATAAGGACATAAACGTAAATCAACACAACCCTCCTTCCAAGCAAAGAAAAAATTCCTATATTCAGACAGTGGAAATAAATAGTTTATTTTGTTTTTAATTCTATAACACTCTTTATTACACTAAAATCCATTGTTTTAGCATTATTTTTGTGATTTGGATTAAAAACTATATGTGATAGAGGTAAATGCACTTCAGCATTAAATTTAGCATGTCGGAATTAGTTAATATCACCTTTCATATTTCAGACAACAGGAAAAAAAATTTGTTTTGCAGGCCAGTTTAATAAATTTAATACAAGAAAAATAAATAATACAAATTTAAGATAAAAACATAATTATTGTGATATAGATGTTATCTAAAATGCTTTGATTGTATTTTAAAGTACTAAACATAAGCTTTAATTCGTCACCAAAAATTTATTAAATAAATAATGAAGCTAGAGAAATTTTTAATAATTACTACCCAAATTAGAGCAACAATGAAAGCAGGAGGCATAGGTTTTTTTCTTTCTTTCAAAATGGTGCCCTGAGGCCCAAAAAGTCTGGAAAAAATAATTTAGTTATAACTTGTATGTAACTACATAGGAATAAAATATAAAGGAGATCTGAGGTGTAAAGACACATGGCACTAGGTGATTGACATGGAATGAGCCACAAGATGTATTCTGGGCCAAATCACGGGGATATCGCCCACCACATGTGCATATAAAATAACAATAATAATGTTGTAAAATGCTATCATTGTTGACTGTATAAAATAGGTTTGTATTTTCTAAAAATTTCTTCCTAAAAAAAAATTGAGCTATAGAGGATTTTCTCTAGTGCATTGAATAATTTGCTTTCCCAGTTTGATGAGTTTTTAAATTTAGGCAAATTCTTATCATAATGTATAACAATGTCTAATTAAATCTGAATAAGGTTTTTAACTTTCAAATGACTTGTGGATTTTCCCTTGCGCTTAATAATCTTTGAACATTCTTCTTCTGGGACAAAGCCTATATAACTCCCAGACTCCGAATCCATATATAAATGGTGAAAGAAAAACGGAAACAAAATTATGATTTGAAGAGTAGGTAATAGGTGGGCTGATGTAGTTTTATAAATATATTTTAAAAGAATTAAAAAGCGTAACATAGTAAATCAGGTTGGCCAATGATCAGGAAAACTTAGAATTATGCTTGAATTTTGCCATTTGTGGGCAATTTAATAATGAAGACCACTCTAAGGGACATACACATTTCAAATATTCGTTGGGGATGAATCACTCCAAATAGTTTTTAGGGAAATATTATTTACTAAATATTTCATTCGTTAACCACTTCAAATACTGGTAGCTTGTAGACAAATCTAATATAAAAAAAATCCAGACAAGGACCACTCTAAATAGCTTATAGGGGCATTCAATTTTCATACATTTTCTGGGGTTGAGTTTCCAGACCCCCATTTGATTTAGGGAACAGTTATTCATAATCCACCCCCTTTACCACCTTACTCAATCAAGTTTTTCCCACCATAGTTTGTAGCTGTAGCACATTAATCTTGTGTCCACTATACTGTATAACTTGCCCAATCTACTGTATAACTTGCCCACTCTCTACTGCATAACTTGCCCACTCTCTACTGTATAACTTGCCCACTCTCTACTGTATAACTTGCCCACACTACTGTATAACTTGCCCACTCTCTACTGTATAACTTGCCCTCTCTCTACTGTATAACTTGCCCACTCTCTACCGTATAACTTGCCCATTCTACTGTATAACTTGCCACACTCTACTGTATAACTTGCCCACTCTACTGTATAACTTGCCCATTCTACTGTATAACTTGCCCACACTCTACTGTATAACTTGCCCACTCTCTACTGTATAACTTGCCCATTCTACTTGTGGCTGAGCTCATGGCACAATGGAATAATCACGTTCTGATCCAGACCTAATATAAAGTGTAATAAGGATGTAGAGTAAGTCCAAGGCTGTATCCTGAATATATTTCTGAGGAAGTAAGAGAAGAGGCTCAGAGAAAAGTCTCCCGACAGGAGATGGTAAGGAATTAATTTTAACAAAGACTCATCTTGAAGTAATTTGAAGTGTTTTAATACATAATTGAGGGTGGGGGTATATATTTTCAGGACTTTGATAGTCCATAGACCATTCCATTCTTAAATTGAGGTGTCATGGAGTGCGAAGCTGCCAGATTGTATCCGCCTAAGACAGATTGACAATTTTTATATTAGAAATTTGTCAAGTTATGCAAGGTTTATACACTTTATGGCAATAAATTTGAAGTTTGGCTTATTTCAATAAATGTGTCTTATTGTGTTCACTATTATTAGTCTATATTAAACCCCACTAGAAATAGACATGCACAAAATTACCCGTGATGAGTAGGTTAAGAGTTTTAACTCTGGCATGTCGAACTGAAGATTTTTTTTACAAATCACTTAAACAAATATCCCCCACCCCCCTCTATTCATAAAATTGTGTGAGCACTTTTTTAAACATATGTTTATCTTATTCACACTTTATAATTTAAGTAGTTACAACCTTATATTTACGTTTGATGACAATTACGTTTGAATCACCAAATACCACGTAGGCCTCCAACAAAATAATGACCCAAAAATAACATCAACATTAACGCGAGTATAAGCTCACTACGCACTTACGCTAATGTGTAATGGTAGGGTGATTGTGAGATGAAATGGAGGACCTACAGTTTAACGTGTAATCCGAACCATGGCCTGGCATTCCCCACATTCACAAGATGTCTTGTTAGAGGTGAAGGAAGGGTTTGGTAATCAGATAAATCTGTACCGGGACTGGGGATTGAACCCCGGCCGCCAGCACAGAGGTCTGACACCTTACCCCTAGACCACTAGGTCACCATTTAAACTATAAATATATCCGAAGGACGAGAAAAGTTGCGACGATTAAGTCCACTGGTATTTGCCTGGGACCACGACAAAATTCCTTGACAAAACCTCACCAGATAATGCTTTGTTTTATTTAGGATATTTTACGCGCACTTTTAGAACGCCCTGATTATTTCAACAGACGACTTACAAACTAGCCTAATACTAAGAAAAACACAACACTCAATTTACCAACTACAAATCTTCTACCAGGCCAGGAATGTAACCTGGTATTCCAATATCATTTGGCTCACGCAATACCGATTTTGGTAAATACTGACCCCTAGTGGGTTTTCTTACAAAATAGATTTAAATTATTTTTATAATTTCTTTCACATAATTAAATATACCCGTGTAAAATCAAAATAAAATAAGTTTCAAACATGACCTCAATCTTTTTTTCCCCAATATTTCAAGAGGTGTATGTATTTATGTATGTATGTATTTTATGTATGTATGTATGTATGTATGTATGTATGTATGTATGTATGTATGTATGTATGTATGTATGTATGTATGTAAAAACGCTCGTGTAAAATATATCTGTTTCAGACTTCGCAGGCGTTGCTTATGACTATTATTCGTTTTTGGAACGAGACTTATGACGCGATATATTTGGAAACTTATGAAATAGACAAAAATGTTAATATTTATATTTTGTATAAAATAAGGATATAACATTTTTATTAGGGTAGCTTATATTACTTTAAATAGATGCATCAGCGAATGTGCTAATTTCATTGAAATAAAGATGTTCATTTTAAGCTTTAAAATGTCAACCCCGCTAGGCAGAATGACAGTGCTGACAGGGTAACCGCTAGGCAGAATGACAGTACTAACAGGGTAACCGCTGGGCAGAATGACAGTGCTAACAGGGTAACCGCTGGGCAGAATGACAGTGGTGACAGGGTAACCGCTGGGCAGAATGACAGTGCTAACAGGGTAACCGCCGGGCAGAGTGACAGCGTCTAACAGGGTAACCGCTGGACAGAATGACAGCGCTAACAGGGTAACCGCTGGACAGAATGACAGCGCTAACAGGGTAACCGCCGGGCAGAATGACAGTGCTAACAGGGTAACCGCCGGGCAGAATGACAGCGCTAACAGGGTAACAGCCGGGCAGAATGACAGCGCTAACAGGGTAACAGCCGGGCAGAATGATAGTGCCAACAGGGTAACCGCCGGGCAGAATGACAGCGCTAACAGGGTAACCGCCGGGCAGAATGATAGTGCTAACAGGGTAACAGCCGGGCAGAATGACAGTGCTAACAGGGTAACCGCCGGGCAGAATGATAGTGCTAACAGGGTAACCGCCGGGCAGAATGACAGTGCTAACAGGGTAACAGCCGGGCAGAATGACAGTGCTAACAGGGTAACAGCCGGGCAGAATGACAGCGCTAACAGGGTAACCGCTGGGCAGAATGACAGCGCTAACAGGGTAACCGCCGGGCAGAATGACAGCGCTAACAGGGTAACCGCCGGGCAGAATGACAGTGCTAACAGGGTAACCGCCGGGCAGAATGACAGTGCTAACAGGGTAACCGCCGGGCAGAATGACAGAGCTAACAGGGTAACCGCTGGGCAGAAACACATTACTAACAGGGTAATCGATTGGCTAAAAAAGATGGCAAGACGTGTCCATAAGAGCCTGTACTGCAATTTAAGAGTGGAGCGACCTCTATAGTTTATTAGCAAGACTTGCTCAGATATCAAAGTTTGGTGGCGTTTTTAACACACCTTTTAACATAGATATACATTCACAAACATTTGTTCAGAGTTTCTTGAACGGAGTAGGGGAAAAAAATCTTTTAAAAATTGGGAGGAAAAAAATATTTATTTGTTTACCGGGTATTATTTTTTTCTAGGGTTCGATTGGTCTACTTGGCATTTCTATTTTAATGTAAGGCGTAGTCAACACCTAGGTAAAATATTATAATATCATAATATTGATAAATGACAATTTTTTTCTCCGTCCGATACACTTGTTACATAGAGTTACAGCCACGTATAACACAAGTACCACTGGCTGTGTAACACCAGTCCAATGAAAGTATCTCCAGTACGAAACGTATTAACGTAATGACGGAGAGCACTGTTATGTAGTAATTGACCGCAGGCGTAAAAAGTAAAAACGGGTGAATATAGAGCATTGTCCACGTGTGCCAACCTTGCGGCTCCACCCTCCTGCTGAGCTGTCATTTGCATGCAGGCTTACCACCCCACTCACTCCCGCCCGCCGTTTTTACACCGTATTAATTACCTGATCCCATGGTCCATACCACATTAACCCTCGACCACACACAACTCGACACCGTGTCTGTCGCTTTTAATAATTGCTAGAAAGAAGGATGCAAGGGACTGCACCAGCATTCGTCTGGAGATAGAACAGGGAAAACTATGTAAAACATAGCCTTGTCCTTACGACTCAAATTACTTTATATTATATGGGCGTTACGCCTTGCGAGGAGCAGTTCTTTGTTTATAACTTGTAAACTAGCCTAGCAAAGAACGGTTCTTTGTTTATAACTTGTAATCTAGTCTTGCAAAGAACAGTTCCTTATTTATAGCTTGTAAACCAGCCTAGCATAGAACGGTTCTTTGTTTATAACTTGTAATCTTGTCTTGAAAAGAACAGTTCTTTGTTTATAACTTGTAACTAGTCTTGCTAAGAACAGTTCTTTGTTTATAACTTGTAATATAGTCTTGCAAAGAACAGTTCTTTGTTTATAACTTGTAACTAGTCTTGCAAATATTAGTTCTTTGTTTATAGATTGTAAATTAGCCTATCAAAGAACGGTTCTTTGTTTATAACTTGTAATCTAGTCTTGCAAAGAACAGTTCTTTGTTTATAGCTTGTAAACTAGCCTTGGAAAGAACAGTTCTTTGTTTATAGCTTGTAATCTAGTCTTGCTAAGAACATCACTGACAGCATCTGTTGAGAAGTTCCAATGAAGCTCACTTGGTCAAGCAATCAACTTCCACGAAGGGTTGTTCCTCTAATGAACATACCGGAACCAGGCATTCCTCTCAACATGGCAGAGTTATAGTGTATCTCCTCTCAACATAGTAGGGATGTAGTGTATCTCCTCTTAACATGTCGGAGATGTAGTGTATCTCCTCTTAAAATGTCGAAGATGTAGTGTATCTCCTCAACATGGCAGGGATGTAGTGTATCTCCTCTCAACACGACAGGGATGTAGTGTATCTCTCTCCTCTTAACATGGCGGGGATGTAGTGTATCTCTTCTCAACACGACAGGGATGTGGTGTATCTCCCCTCAACACGACAGGGATGTGGTGTATCTCCTCTCAACACGACAGGGATGTAGTGTATCTCCTCTCAACATGACAGGGATGTAGTGTATCTCTTCTCAACATGGTGGGGATGTAGTGTATCTCCTCTCAACACGATGGATGTGGTGCATCTCTTCTCAACATGGCAGGGATGTGGTGTATCTGTTCTCAACACGGCGGAGATGTATGTGTATCTCCTCTCAACACGACAGGGATGTAGTGTATCTCCTCTCAACACGACAGGGATGTAGTGTATCTCTCTCCTCTTAACATGGCAGGGATGTAGTGTATCTCTTCTCAACACGACAGGGATGTGGTGTATCTCCTCTCAACATGACAGGGATGTGGTGTATCTCCTCTCAACACGGCGGGGATGTGGTGTATCTATATCCTCTTAACATGGCGGGGATGTAGTGTATCTCTTCTCAACACGACAGGGATGTGGTGTATCTCCTCTCAACACGACAGGGATGTAGTGTATCTCCTCTCAACACGGCAGGGATGTGGTGTATCTATCTCCTCTTAACATGGCGGGGATGTGGTGTATCTCCTCTCAACACGACAGGGATGTGGTGTATCTCCTCTCAACACGACAGGGATGTGGTGTATCTCCTCTCAACACGGCGGGGATGTGGTGTATCTGTTCTCAACACGGCGGGGATGTGGTGTATCTCCTCTCAACACGACAGGGATGTAGTGTATCTCCTCTCAACACGACAGGGATGTAGTGTATCTCTCTCCTCTTAACATGGCGGGGATGTAGTGTATCTCTTCTCAACACGACAGGGATGTGGTGTATCTCCTCTCAACACGGCAGAGATGTAGTGTATCTCCCCTCAACACGACAGGGATGTGGTGTATCTCCTCTCAACACGACAGGGATGTGGTGTATCTCCCCTCAACACGGCGGGGATGTGGTGTATCTCCTCTCAACACGACAGGGATGTGGTGTATCTCCCCTCAACACGGCGGGGATGTGGTGTATCTGTTCTCAACACGGCAGAGATGTAGTGTATCTCCTCTCAACACGACAGGGATGTGGTGTATCTCCCCTCAACACGGCGGGGATGTAGTGTATCTCCTCTAGCCCTAATACCACTACAAACATCTCTGTTGAGACTTTCCGCGCCACGCCACTGCCTGCTACGCTCGCTGATGGGGGCACAGGGAAGCGAAGCGAAAATGTGATTTGCGCCCACGCCGCCTGCCTCCAGGGAGACGCACGTCGTGCTTTGATCTCGCCGACAAGCCGCGTAACAAGCGTCCAACTCCCACCACTCGGCGTCGCTCGTTGGACGACTCAGGACCGATTACAATTTATTGACTCGATCTTGAGTTTAGAAAACTTCGACTTTAGAACAGAAATACCTCCCCTTCAGGAATACAATCTAGATATACTCCTAGTAGGGGTGAATCGACCATGGTTGCATTTAGTTGCGTTAGCGATTTGGTTAGCCAACTACCATTCTAAATAATGTAAGTGTAGTACATATTTTTAACTTAAATATATTTGAGGTTTGAATTAAAATCAAATATCTCGCCTCTAGGATTATGGGTATGTTAAATGCTTTTATATTTTTCACTGCTACAATCACTAGTTCATCTGTTACATGTCTTGATATCACTCACCTCAAGGTTCAATAGTTTATACAAAAGTTAAAATAGTTTGTCTAGCGACCGCCAAACTTTTAGTTTAGAACTACTTGTACTTGACCCGATACCAATATATTTTTATTTTGTATTCTAATTTATGAATTATTGTGCGAATTGTATGTTGGTTTCAATAATTAATTACACACCTAGATTAGTTGTCGCTGTTTAGATCCCCTCTGGAGGGAGGCACGAGATGTTTCAACTGTGGTTTGAAGACTCATCCTTATTTTAGTAACTTAAAAAAATACACTAATTCAAACTATTTGCGGACTTTGTTTATTTCAGGCCCTAGAGTCTGCTAACACGTTATAATGACTGTTGAATACTGCCTACAAAATGTAACTTTATGGTCGAATATGTCAGAAAATATGATTATTTTCATATAGACTTAAAATGGAGGCTCGTGAGGGATTGTTCAAATTATGGCTACAAATAATCATACATTAAACTTCAGTAAAACAAAATTAGAAGTAGAAATCACAATTTTAGATTACCGCCAAAATAAACTAACACGGATATATAACTATTGACAAAATTCTTCTCCTCCATTAAACCCTGTTCATTTCATAAGTCTGACAACATATTTTATTTTCTGAAAACCCGTCACAAATATGCTTATCAGTTTAACCGAGTTCACCAACTATTATTGAACAATTTGAGATCTTCAAACAAAACAAATTTCTTTGTACTTTCTCTCGATCTTTGTCAAACATCCTTTTCTAGCTCTTTAAACATTCGCGATCCGCTTTTCAGTTTGTTATCTTCTGTTTGAAGTTCCGCCTTCACCGCTCCTCACTTATTGTTACGTTTCTTAGCATCTGCATCATATTGTTTTATTGTTTCATAGAGTTTGTTATCTGAACTGAACAATCAGATCACCATCTGAACACCTTGATACTGAGGGGCTGAACACCTTGATACTGAGGGGCTGAACACCTTGATACTGAGGGGGTGAACACCTTGA
>CABFOW010009169.1:1346-13204 GCA_902141385.1 Timema californicum | reverse complement strand
ATATATATATATCACTCAATTTTACACAAAAATGTACAAATCAATACATTATTTAATCTATATAAACCAAAGGGTATGAAGTTAGACAGAATTGCCCGCCTACAACTCGTGAATCTCAAAACAAATTATGTTAGTGTGCTTGAAAGAGAACCTAAGGAAAGTTGCCAGGGAACAATGAAGTTTTGTCATGTTTCACTTCAAGGTCGTTTGCTATTATTAGGAATTGAGGGAGGAAAGGACTGCTGCCTAATCCCACCCTTCAAAGTCTCTTGTAGAGTGCGACGGAGAAGAGAGAAAGAGAAGATTTAGCCTGTTTGCCTCTAGGCTATTAGAGTGTAACTTTCTGGTGTTGCAGAACACAAGCGATCCTAGCGGCGAGATATTTTTTACTAACCTAAGCTCGTCAGATTTATTTGCTGGGCTGGTGACTTCTTGTAGTACATATACATTCAACGGTATGGTTTAGCCCTACACTCGGCCCGTTGCTCGACTGTCTCTTATCCCACCTGTCTGGTTTAGACCTACACTCGGCCCGTTGGAATGCCCCCCACCCCCTTGCTATGAGGGCTGGCCCAAGCCTGGTGATTGTTCGGGGCTGGTTCAAGTATGGTCTCACTCGCTACAGTAGCAAAGGCCAAAGGGAATATACTTTTGATGGTAGATAAGATAATACTATTGTTCAAGAAAAAATAGCCGCCAAAATGTACTGTATATTATTGAAGGAGGAGCACATCAGTGTTATTCATGAGTCTGGTGAACAGTAGGTCGGCCATGTGACACCGGTAAATGGTACTGGAAGTGAAATATCTAAGTGCATCCTTAAGTATTTATAATCTGAAGTTTTTGACATAAACAAAGTAATAGCAATTGGTTGCGATGGTACAGCCACAAAGACTGGATGGAAAAATGGCGTGATTCGAGATGTGTTTGACATTTAGCGGCCAATGCATTGGTTCATTTTCTTACTTCACTTCTTTGAGCTCCCCTTAAAACATTTATTTGAATATTTAGACGGTGATTGAATAGGCCCAGTGTCATTCTCTTGGAAATCGGTAAAAAAAAAACTACCCGGCTGTGAGAAATTATCTCTTGTTAATTTTGAAGCAATCAAATTTGAAGCAATTAATGTAACAAAAACTAATCCAAGCAATGACCAACAAACAGTATTTATTGGACATTGTCCAGACAGTGTCCAGACAGGAAAGTGTGCACCAGATATTGCTGTAAGACCTCTCGGTTATTCCCGATGGTTAACATGTGCAAACCGAGACTTAAGATTGTTTATTTTCCAAACTAATACTTCTAATGAACTTACGATAGTTGCCAATTTAATTGTGAAAACGTATCCTCCAGTTTGGTTCGACATCAAGAGGTATCACTCTGTGAAATACGGACCTAAGCATATCTTTACAGTTGTACGAACAAGAAGATATTGGTCCAAATTTCTACTGAAAATCATATATCTAATGATTCAAAGGAAAGCTTTCATTGCTCGTCCTGAAAATATGTTATTGGCTACACATAGTTGAGTTACTCTATAAGAGAGTACTGAAAAATAGAAATCAACCATCAAAACAGTAGCGGATATAGGTTTGAGGACGCCCTAGGCCCGAGACGATATGAAGCCCTTTTTTTTTTGTAACAGTGTATATATATATATATATATACATAAACATATATATACATATATATATGTGTGTGTGTATAAAATAATGAAAATAATAACAATAATAATAAGAAATCTAATTCAGGTATAAATTAAACATAAAATAAACTTTAAAATTTGGTCTTACAGTTTACAGAAAACCCAATCGATTTTTAATTTTAGTCATCTTAAAAATTGTGGCGCCCCTTAAAATTTGCCGCCCTAGGCCCGGGCCTCACGGGCCTAAGCCTAAATCCACTACTGCATCAAAATGGAAATCTGTGAGAACCTTTCTTCCGCCCTTGATAAGCTTTGAAGCCTCAAACTATACAGACTAAATTGAGTGGACAGAATGTAAACTGTCCTATCCACTAATAATGGAAAGTTTGTCAACAGATAGCATTTGGTTATTTCTAGAAAGTAAAGCTTTACCTGAATTTGAATTCTAAACTTTCTTTGTAAAACACCAGCAGGGGAAGGATGTGTAAAACTTGTAACATAATCTGCGGAAAAATTATGTGGATAAGACATCAGAGATGGGTATATAAGAACTTTGCTCTCAAAATCTGCAATACCAAAATTCATCCAAAGATCAGATTTTAAGGCCGTACCTATGATTGATCAATGATGAGATCATGTACCGTAAATTTTAAATAACCACGTTATGAATGATTGAAAAGGGGGTAGGAGAAATTCAAAGTGAAGTCATCTCCGCTTGGGATGTTCTGGGTTGTTTCCTTAATTTATTTGCGAAACAAGTGAAGATCTGTACGCGCGAACCAACCATATAAAGTACATTTCTTTTTTTGTATTGGTTTAATTATTATTTAGCTAAAAATAGTTGATTCCGAGCTATTAGATGTTCATAGACGTCATATTAAGAAAACGGAAAATAATGAAAAATTTGTTGTTTTTCATTAATTTTCGAGAAATTTAGTTCCTATTCACGATCTGAAAACAACACCGATAATTTTTTTTAAATAATTTTTCCAATTATTATATAGCTAAAAACCAACGATTCTGCACTATTAGCTGTTTATAAAATTAATATTAACAAAATAAAAAATAATGGAAAATTTGTTGTTTTTCAGTAGTTTTATAAAATGTATGCCCTATGCGCGATCTGAAAACATCATCAATATTCCCCCCCGCCCCCCATATTTAGGATATAAAAGTGCACCTTTTCCGTGCTATTAGAATTTGAAAGTCATAACTTGATATTTTTCAGCCTACCCTATTAAACAAACACTTCATTATAGATTACATTCTGGTAGAGTGACTGTGTGAATCTATATTGAAAGATTTTAACTCTTACAGTTACACAAATTAAAATGAAAAAGAACAAGTTTATCAAGAAAGATTTATTAAATAAAACAGATATAACAAAATTTAAGGTTTACAATAATATTAAAGGTTATACGTCTGAAGCTTGATGCAAACAATAATACTTTCAGAATTGTGATGCATTGACTGTAGCTACAAGGGCTGTGCAGGCGCCAGGCTACAGGTAGAAGTATTATAAAAAGCAGAACAATTAAATAGTTACTAACTGAAGGTTTGAACCAGATATAAATGTAAATTTTAATCAGTTTTGCTTGATTAGGTTTCCAACACAATATCCTTTGAACATTTCGGATGATTATAAACAACAGAAGATCTGTTGATATTAGCGGTTGATGGCTAAGAAACAGGTATCAACAAAATAGTACTATGGCTGGTCTTATTCCCTTTCGGTACTGCCAGAGCATTCAATAGTACATACTATTCTAATAACAATTACACTGAGAGCAACACAAACAATAGGAGCCAAACAATAGGCAATAGAAATAGGTATTATTTGCTCGGACCCCACTATGACACTAGTGCAGTTCCCTGGTTTGCACACCGAAGCTAATACCGCACGAGAAGCGTGACTACTTGACCAACCCAAAATATAGATTTCCATTGACTCAACTGTGACATGGAAAACAAGACTGACAGCTATTTTTGCTTGGTTCCATTTATTTTTCTAATGTTGGTTAAAAACGGTTAGTTTATTGTGGATGTGGCGGACTTCTGGGAGCTCAAATATTTATGAGACTTCAAAAATTAATTTTGGGTGCAGCAGCTGCATTAATTATTAATAATTATATTGATAATTATGAGAGGGAACGTAGGAAAAGAATGTGGACACGGGACTGGCTTGAAAGACGAAATAATGTTCGCAGGATGCTAAAAATTATACATTCGGAGGTTAGTTATGAATTATGATACATTCGGGGTGACACTAACATTTAGTATCTCCTTAAATTTGTATTTTTTATTTACGATGTAGTGAGAGGCTCCTAAGTCCATGGGTGTCCATGTACAGTATCCTTGATAAAAAAAATGTCCTTTTTTAGGCTTATGCCCACTTTATATTCTAAAAAAAAACTAAGGTTGGCATGCTATCAAGTTTATTTAGATTAAAATCGGGTCTGGGACGCTGTTTGTTAGATTGAGTTTTTAGATGACATGTTTTTAATTAAATAAATATTAAATATATTGTCACTTAGAACAGAACCCAACCTAATGTAACCTATCCTTTATTTATTTACATTTTTAGTATCATTTTACATTGTAAATATATAAAGAATAGGTTACGTTAGGTTAAATACTATTAAATACCTTGGTTTATATAAATATATCCTTTTAGTTGCAACATATTTAATAAAAACATTGTTATCTATAAAAGAAAGTTCGCCTACCAGAGCCCGGTGTGAGTAGTGTGGGTTATAAAATAAATAGGGCCTACGGGTCTGGTGCGTAATCTTATCATTCTTTTAGGACAAATATTTATCCTTAGTTTATTTACAGTTTTACTTCCCTGTCGAACATTGTAACTGTATTGGAAAGAGTTTAACTATTACAGTTACACAAATTAAAATGAAAAAGAACAAGTTTATCAAGAAATAGACTTATTAAATAAAACAGATATAACAAAATTTAAGGTTTACAATAATATTAAAGGCTATACGTCTGAAGCTTGATGCAAACAATAAGACTTTGAGAATTGTAATGTATTGACTGTAGCTACAAGGGCTGTGAAGGCACAAGGCTACCGGTAGAAGTTTTTTCTAAAAAGCAGAACAATTAAATAGTTACTAACTGAAGGTTTGAACAAGATACACACCTACATTTTAATCAGTTTTGCTTGATTGGGTTTTCAAAATAATATCCTTTAAACATTTCGGATTATTATAAACATCAAAAAGATATGTTAATAACAGTGGTTGATGGTTAAGAAACAGGTCAACAAAATATTACTATGGCTGGTCTTTTTCCCTTTCGGTACTGCCAGAGCATTCATTAGTACATAATATTCTAAGAACAATTACACTAAGAGCAACACAAACAATAGGAGCCAAACAACAGGCAAGAAAAATAGGTATTATTTGCTCGGACCCCACTATGACTCTAGTGCAGTTCCCTGGTTTGCTCACCGAAGCTAATACCACACGAGAAGCGTGACTACTTGACCAACCCAAAATATAGATTTCCATTGACTCAACTGTGACATGGAAAACAAGACTGACAGCCTGGTTGTAGCCATCCAAAAATTAAACAGATGCACACGACGTACACGGCGTCATGAGAAATAATGCCTCAAAATAGGCTATTGGAACTTGTGGAAGTTTGCAAATCTATGACTAAGACATTACAACTTTCTAAGCAAAAGGCTCTTAATGTAAAGACTTTAATATAAGGACACAGGAAAAAATAGTAGATAGGACTTGATTCACTAAGTCACTAAAATTAGACTTGTCCTTCAGACTGCAGGACACGATATTTAATGAATTAACTGAAACTCTTCCATATTGAAGTCAAAAAACTTTAAATGAATTAACTATCCATTTGACATAATTTTAAATTAACAAAAAATGCTTCGACAAAAAATCATAAAAAATCTAGATCTACATTGTCTAGTTTTTTAAACAAAAACTAGATCCTAAGTCGTAAGGACTTAACGACGATTTCAGGCTACTCAAGTACTCCAAGCAAGACGTCCTGAACAGGGTGACGGTGGATCTTACGGCCAATACTCCAAGGTCATCGCTCTTCTTGGTTACATGACGGTGCAGAAGTTCCTCCTTCGACTCTTAGTTGTAGTAGAACGGGTATAATGTGAACCCGGGAGAATCCCTATATATAGTCCCAAATCTGATATGAACGGAACAAAGCAAAAAGAGTGATAAATTCAGGAATATAGAAAAGGAGAGGGACGGATGAAGGCGGGGTGAAAAGAAAGTGAATCCGTGAAAGCCGCTTGCGGGGTAAGGTTTTAAACAAAAACTAGACCCTAAGTCGTAAGGACTTAACGACGATTTCAGGATACTCAAGTACTCCAAGCAAGACGTCCTGGACAGGGTGACGGTGGATCTGACGGCCAATATTCCATGGTCGTCGCTCTTCTTGGTTACGTGACGGTGCAGAAGTTCCTCCTTCGACGGTTAGTTGTAGTAGAACGGGTATAATGTGAACCCGGGAGAAGTCCTATATATAGTCCCAAATCTGATATTAACGGAACAAAGCAAAAATAGTGATAAACTCAGGAATATAGAAAAGGAGAGGGACGGATGAAGGCGGGGTGAAAAGAAAGTGAATCCGTGAAAGCCGCTTGCGGGGTAAGGGGAAAACATGATTCCTTGAATTGCCGCTACTCTTCTGACGTGGCTTGGGTCAGTGTGTCGATCTCAATATACACTCCTTTTGACTCGTCAGGTGTTATAATGCAAGCACGTGTGGCTGCCATCCTTGAATAATTTTCGTTTCAAATATGTGGCAGCCAAATCCAAGGACATCTTGAAACGGTGAGTAGATACCAAAGAATCTTATACTTAAATATATCTGGTTTGATTATATTATTTAGGATCAGTTATTATTTTTATGAGAATTTGTAATATAGATGTACTTTACTAAATTTTCTTGTAGACAGCATGGCAAGCGTATGTAAGTTCATCCGACATCATCCAATGGCAAAGGGCATGCGTTAACGTATTTTATTCATAAATAATGATAATGTTAATACTTTTCTTTCATATCTGTTACAGTATTTATCAAAAGACAATATTTTTGAACAACTACGTGATTCAATTTTGGGAGATACGTAATTTTATTTGACTTCATCTAGTCAGAGAAAATAAACTTTGAGGTAGATTACTTTTTTAAATGTGTTAATATTGTTTCTTTCTTTCATAATTTATTAAAATATTGATTTTTAAATTGTAGCTGTCCAATCTGTCTGATTGACATGCTACAATATTAATAAAATGAAGAGCTTCAATGCTTGTCATGAGCACTGCGCGATATCTACTGTATGCAAAGTGCTGATATTAAAATAAATAATATGATTAGCTCTCGGACAAGAACGCATTCACCTCAAAGTATGAATTTTAACATTCTGATTGGATTAAAATTAATTAAAAAATAGCCCAAGAGGCCATAGGCATCGCAGGACTTAACGGCACTAATTTAAAGATACCTTCCCCGTGCGGTTATCAAACTAAAAACTTTCTACCGGGCCACTCCGCGTCATGTACTTCAACTAGTGTATAGAATAAATGACACACAGACACATGTTCTGGCCTTAAGAGCGTGCATCAAAGCAGGCCCAACTCAGCTTCCGGATCGCACGAGGTATGAGAGTTAAAGGGAAAATAAAAGGCACAGATATGCCAGAAATGTGTGCAGCGCATTCGTATTCGAATGAATACTCGAAATTTTCCTTGGTGACGATGGGGGACAAAGTGACAAAGCTTTTTGTTAATAACTAGAGTATGTCCTTATAAGAGAGAATGAAGATTTGTGCAGAGTGATTATTTGTGAAGTAATTTTAAAATGGTTGCAGTTTTTATCCAAATATCATTTAATATTTCAACAACGTTCTGTATTAGGAGCTTTTGTTAACTTTTTATCTCCATTAATGACTAATCAGATATGATCCATGTGCAATAGTGTTCGTGTACATTTACGATTCCGAGCCGATTGTATCACAGTTTATGAGCATGTGACGCACGCTCTTAAAACACAATCAGCTCCACTGACTGAGCCATCCAAGATCTACTTTATTCAAGAATGTCAATAAATCATTATTATTGATTCAATATGGGAATCTCTAGTCCATAAGGTGGTAGCGTAGAGAATGCAAGTTAAGGGTAGTAATTTTGAAGTTTTTAAATAAAATAAAAGTATTTTTGGTCAAAATAAATCAAATAACACTTGGGAACAAAATTTTTGTTGCATCTATACCAGAACTTGTTCTTATCTAATTTTCAGGTAGTGAATTCAAATTTAAGTTAGTTTTTCTCTGTAAGCTCCATATTTTTTGCAATTCAACATTTTCACTTTTGGCAATATTTTGACATGGTCTATCTGAGGAATTTATGGTCATGCATGCTAAAAATTAAGCTTGAATAACAATCTTAACATAGATATATTCTCTAAGTATTCACAGAAATGTGTAGGTGCATCACAATATGCTTTAAAATTTAAATAAAGGCAAAACAAACTTTTGATGAGATAAATAAATGTGCCACTTGTCAAATCTGAAACATTTATCTATTATAGTCAAAATAAATATGCACTAATAAATTTTACTTTAAATTAACATATATTTTGACATCAAGACATGGGTGATTCAGAACAACTTATATGGCTGGAGTTCAAAGTTCAAATTTTACCTATTCAGTTAAAAATTTGTATTTGTAGCTCTGATGTTTGTATACTTTCTCAGGGCAATATCGTTTGATGCTCCATCAGTAGTCTTCCATCATAAATTTGTCCCATTGTCCTTGATAGCTCTCTTCCATCGTCATGAGGTCTTGATGGAATCGCTCCCCCTTCTCATCACTAACAGCCCCAAAATTATCGGAGAATTGATCAAGGGTGACTATTAAGAAAATGGGGCCTGACACTCATGTTGCACCGCTGATCTCGAAAATCCAACAGCATCCTAGTAACGAGTACCTTATAGTTATTTGCCTTTTTGTTACCAAGAAAATTATGTATAACTGCCACGAAAGATAGTTACGATGCCTTCTCTTTGTCATTCATCTTCCCGACAAATTCCTCATCACGTACAAGGGCAAGAATTTGAGGTCCACTGAACACACTTGGTTTGATCTTGTTGAAAGATAAAGCGGGAAAAGCAGAAACTATATATTGAAAACATTCATCATCAGTATTTAATGCCTTAAAAAACTGTTTGATCAAGCCCAGCTTGATATGGAGTAGTGGAAAAATAATTTTCTCTTGGCTGACGATTGGGTCATTCACAATGGTTGGCATTCCTGCTTCTATAATTTCATGGATGGGCCACTCCTTCTGGGTCCAGTGTTTCTCTCGAGATCAGCTGTCCCATATGAAGAGATAGCATGGAAACTTTGTGAAGCCTCTTTGTTGACCAAGGAGGAAGCTGACCAGTTTTAGGTCCACACAAATGACCCAGTTCTGCTCATGATATTTGAGTAAGTCAATAACAATTTTTATGTCATTATGTTCTTTTCTCAAATGCACTGAGTGACCAACTGGAACTGCTCCATAAATATTGCCATTGTGCAAGAAAACACACTTGAGGCTGCTGTTTGAGCTGTCAAGGAATAATCGCCATTCTGTTGGACTATATGCGGTGACACATAATTTCCTGAGAAGGCCCGGAATATCTTTGCAGTAAACGAACTGCCGGTCTTAAAAAAAATCCACAAAATCTGGTCCCACTTTCAGAAATAAGAAACTTTTGCAGAGGGGTCAAGTAGGATTTTTTCCTAGAAACCTGGAGGCTAATAATTTGTCTGATTTCTTGGAGAGCCCTAAATCACGCACTAAGTCATAAATTCCCTTTGGCTAAACTGCTGAGGGGAGGAAGAAGGGTAGCAGAAGAGGAGTCATCGGATTCTGAAATCATTTCTTGACGCTCATTATCACAACCCTCGTGCTTTTCATAATCATTTTCACTCCTTCATCTTCAGATGAGAGAAAGCCATTAAAAACTGGAACCGGAAGTTTCTCAGAGTGAAGAGTAGGTCGAGTTGCTGAGGTAATACTGGGATAGGAGAGCTTTTGCCAGTTTTATTGCCGACACCCTCCGTGTTCACCAGGCAAATATATCAGACAGTTATGTGGTCCGTGGGTTCTCGCCAAACCATGGGAACTCCGAAACGCAAACCATTTCGTGTTATTTTTGTCCGGTCACGAAACATTTCCTCACGATTATGACACACAATATAAGAAGCCCATTTCTGGTCTTGGTCGCCAAGGGGCTCTTCAAAATAGGCTTTATATGCACGACTCACAAACGAAGTTATATTGCGCCGTTGACGAAGAAGTGTGTAGTAGTCACATACATAACAGAATAAATCAGGTTTATTTACACATTTTTGTCTACTTGAATAAGCCATTATCAGATATGAAATCAAGAAAAACAGGTGTTATTTTTGTGTTTATAAGATAAATCACTAAAATAAAAAATAACAATAAGGTAAAGAATATGGATGTTTATAAAAAAAAAGCCGAGATAGTTTAAAGGTTAGGGTGGATCTAAGCCTAGTTCTCAAGCTATCCGTAGAGTAATAAGCAATAAATGTCATTTTTTTTTTTTGCAAAATCACAAGTTTGTAATTGCTTGAAAACTAGAGCATGCAAAGGAAAACAGATTTTATATTCTAATTCAACGTTGCCAAAAATACATTGAACGAGTCAAAAAATCTAAGAAAAAAATCGTTCCCCTATGTAATTCTTCAGTAGAAACTAAGGGTTGAAATTTTTTCATATAGTGTTTCTTTATCACCGCTTCTTACTACCTTTCCGGTCTATATGCTTGTGTATTAGGATGATTAATGTTATATTTATATGAAGTGTACTCGCATTTGCGTAGAGGGAGTGTGGAACACAATTTTGAAAAAAAAACTCAGTACACCCGACCTATATTCCAGCCTCAATCTCCCCGAGGCAGTTTGGTCTACTGCGAAAGTAGCGCTTTGGACTATGCGGCCAACGAAGCAGGTATGGTGATATCAAACGTTCTTGAATATCTGTCAAGGGTGTCCCAGAATTTAACGACGTTTTCTCTTTATTTAAAAGGTGTCTCAACTAATGCCACCATGCTCTTGACATATTATATTCAACAACTGTTTAGGTCATCATGTGAAGTAAATTAAACTCCTATCTTTCTACTGAAACAATGTTTTATTTATTTTGGCCAAACAAATGTTTTGCCATAAAGACTTAAAACACACTATCCTTTCCTCGCGTCCCCTACACCGAGACTAAATAAAATAGTTTTCACATTTTGAATTGGGATTTGATTTAAGAGCTCTAATACTACTTATTGGTGACTTATTTCCAACATAGCTATAGTAAAAAGGTAACAACCAGACTCCAGGTCATTAATATACCATGTAACTGAATGTATAAATGTTAATATTAATGCAATAACAAAACCAATTATCAATTTAGTTACTATTTATATTTTATATTTCCTTTTGATTTGGATTTGTAATATTCAACAGTTGATTCTACCAGCTATAATTAACCATAATTACTAGATTAGTATTATATGAGGCTATAATAGTAATTTGTCACCAGATTTGTTGTCATTTTAAAATTATTTTTTATATTAAACAAAATTGGTTCAACAAATACATAAACAACTTATCATATTAATTTAAATTAGTTAAAAAATGACATCTATATAATATGGGAATTTAATTCGGAAAATTTGTGTTAAATTTCCTTGTCCAGATGTCAAATAATATAAAATTAAATGAATTGTGTTCCTTTCCACAAGGTCAGTGCCGTAATTACAATGGTTTGTAAGCTGTGTTGATATTAATTTAACTTGATATCTCAATCATTTACAAGTTAAATATATAGAGATGGGATTTCCCCGTCGATTTTAGGATTGCTCACACAAGGGGTCGTCAACCTTTTTATGTCCAAGGGCCAAAGTTTCCGTCTCTCGTTTGCCCGCTGGCTGCGCTACTGTACCGACAATATTAGGATTGAACACTTAATATATAACTTTTCTTTTGGTGACCCGCGTGCCTCAGCGGTGATGAGCAAACGTGAACACTCCCGACTATGCTCGAACTCACCCGAAATAGTACTCTCTCCCTCGTCTAATAGTTTACTCACTAGTCGGTTTAAGTAAGTTTGTTTAAAAGCGTAATATTTTTCTTCAAGTATAAGCAAAAATATT
>CABFOW010009167.1:0-14922 GCA_902141385.1 Timema californicum | reverse complement strand
AGCTTACCACAATGTTTGGGCTATCCATATATTTACATTGATTGAGTAAGGATGGGTAAGGTATGATTTGCATGAAGTGTTCCCGCTTATGCATGGAGGGAAATTAGAAAATCATTTAGAAATTAATATCATCATCCAGTCGGGATTCAAACCACAACCTCCTTGTTATGCCAGACAAGAATAAACTTATGGCATTGTGCACTTGACCATTAGTGTGCGTTCATTGAAGATATATACTATTAGACACACACAAAAAATAATTTATTTACCATAATTTTGATACATGAGTTCATAAATTAATTTAAAATAATGTCTTTTAACAGGATCTAAAAACATTTATTAACACTTCGTATATATATAAAACCTGAACCAGTAGTAAGAAGAGGTGATACAAAAAGGTAACACTTCCACTGACGAATAGGGTTTATTTCAGATTGTAGCCTTATTTATTTTCCAAGCAATCTATTTTAACATTCTTTTTTTTAATATATTTCATTTATTGATTTTATTTCTTCTCACAGAGTTCTTATAAATGTTTTCTAGAATATACACCTTGTTTAATGCGCTGAAATAACCATATTTGAGTATTTCCTTGCTGTAGTCTATAAAAAAGCAATATGATTATTACTATTTTTACTTTTACAGAAAGTTTGTAGGCATACATGTAGCATCCATACAAATCATTTATAAATGGGATTATAATTCATCTAAGTAAAATTGCTTTCCTTTCCATTATATCAACGGTACAATATATCCCATTCTTCTATTATATTTACGATAATATAGCTTCATTTCTGGAAATTTCTTAGAATATTGAATTTTTATAACGACACAACAGCAACCAAATACAATGGATTTTCAACCAAATTAGGCCTGTATTGTAGTTCAAATAATGATGTTAGGGCTATACACTTTTTGAATTAACCCCAAAAAATATGTTTAATCATCATAATGTATTTAAAACAATGATAATCATGGAAACATATATTCATGAATGTATGTTATATCCTAGCTATACGCTAGTCTTACTCTTATGCCTAAGTGTATTTTAGCCTAAATTTAAGGGGGTTGATTTGAGAAATGGCCAAGCAGATGATAAACTAGAACGATTTAACTCTACAATGCATTAATTAAAAAATATGGCTCTCGCCAAAATAAAGTCGAAAGATTAACACAGGGCTCTTTTTCCTTAACAGCCCCAATTCTTGAGTTTTATTAGTAGAAAAAAGTGTAAAAATGTGACATTAACTCATTTTAAACACTATTAAAGAAAATTTGAGGAGTTCTGGGACTAGGATTGATGAAAAGGAGCTCTATATTAGGCCTTCCTCAAATAAATACGGTAATATTTGACAGACTCACAACAGAAAGCTTTAATATATTTGAAAACTAGCAAAGAGCTTTCCTCTTTAGCTTAATTTAATAATTGTCGTAGTTTTCTTTCCCTTCTTATTTTTTAACACCGCGTCTTACTACCCGTTCAGGTTATATTCTTATGTATTAATTACACTAATGGTTTAAGGACTAAGGAGGTTTAATTGAGAGAAAGTGCACCTCCGTTTGCATGGAAGGATAGTGGAAAACCATTGAGGAAAACCACCCTTAGTACACCCAACTGGGATTGAACCCTCTTCAGTAGTCTAGTCTATCACGAGAGTAGAGCGTCGTGACGCAGACAAGGACCTAGAGCATTGTATTTAAAGTCATGTGGCTTGACCACAATTGGTTCTTTCTCGCTGACCAAGGCGGTCACCTTAGGTCCGACTCCTATATTCAGTCGGTAGCGTGTATGTCTACAGAGCTAAGGGTCCACGCAGGATCGATTCCTGGCATTGAAAAACATTAAATGCTGGGTTTACCCTTTCTTAGTTGATGAATTAATGGGAACAGGCTTGGTGTTGCGTCGGTTCTGTATTTAAAATAGTTTTTAAGTCGAGATCTGATATAATCAGTCTTTCTGGAAAGTGCACGTTAAGTTCCTCAAATAGTATTAGTAATAAAAGAAGCATATACCTTCTCAACCAACTGATTATTTCAACAACTAAAACGTCTACGAGCGAGAGCGAAAGGGCAATCAATTTTTCCGGGAAGAATATTTTCACATACCTTCCAGGGTTTGTCCACATGCCACATTTTTCATGGAACCGACGGCTTTACTACTATTCCTCCAAAGAGTTTGTGCTATGGATTTTTAACGCTCAAGAAAAACCGGTCGAAGCTGGCTCGGTTTGAACCCACGAACCTCGGGTCCTGAGGTGAAAACTTTACCCTAAGAATACCAAGGTCGACCATAAGATATTACCATTTAGTCAAAACGGGAAGCGGCTATTTTCAGCGTTGCTTCCCAGTAGTTCTACCAAATTGATGGCCATAGTGTTTTTTTTATCAAAGCTTATACTCCGAGGAGGTGCCAAAAAAAATTCTAAGGGAAGATGTCTTAATTTGGGATTAAAATTATATAAAGGAAACTATATTTTACCTAAATTTATTGATTTTTCATTTACAATTATAAAGTTTAAAGGGTACAATAATTTATCGCTGCCAATGTAGAATTATTGTTGGTTTTGAAAAATAATAACTAGGAAAAGTTTTATATTCTAACAAAAGATATTTTTTTGTGCCCCAGAATTCATTTAATGTTTTCGTAATCGTACAAAACATTTCTCTACACTCATTTGACCTGTCTCGAGCTTCAGGATTAGTTGAAAGACATCTCGAAATATCTTAGAAAATAGGATGAATTCCTTCTCCTCGTGGAGCTTATCTTGTGTTAGCTCGGTGGAGAGAAATGGGGAGGAGGAAAGAGAAGGTTTGAAGAAGAATAAGAGGGATCAGGGCAAGGAGAGCTAAGAAAGAAACACAATACGAAGTACAGAATTATATAAAATAGTATATTTAGAGGCATAAAATGAGTATGTGTGTGTGTTTGTGTGCTTTTGTGTTCACGAACTTGACTAGATAAGATAGATTGGACCAAAACATCAATGAAAGTTAAACAAATACTAGATAAAATTATGTAAGAAGTGAAATGGTCACTAAAGAAATTTCATTCATTGAAAAAAAGGATTAACAATACAAGTTTATAGAAACAAAAGGGATAGATGCTAGTGAAGAAATGTGGAAGGATTACCTGAACTTGTGGGCATGCAGACAAAGGTGGTGATCTCGTATTGTCTGATTTGCTGGTGATGGAAAGTCCAGTGCTTGAATAGTAACTGAATATTCTGAGGTGCTTTTAAGAAGTGATTTCCCACCTTGTATCTACACGTAGATGCGGCTACATTATCTTTACAATTTTACCCTCCTCATCGATATTCCATTAGTGTGAAAATACGAATAGCCCGGACGGGTTATATGACGTGGAGCAAAATACTATGAAATGTAAAAAAAAGTAAACTTTATCTAGATGTTGTAATACTAATAATTATTTTAGTGATAGTCCTACTAATGTACATATAAATAGTACATCTCAGCTGTGTGTTTGTTTGATTGTTTGTTGTCCAACGCCTAAACCACTGTAGCGATTGTGCTGAAATTTCTCATGGATATAACTTGAACGTCCAGTTAACAAATATGCTATTGATATTTTGGTTAAAATCCTGTAAAATATTTTTTTTTTCGCCCCAACTAGTCTGTCTTAAACCCCGCGATCAATCCTTGTATTCTCCTATTGAATGTAGAATGTATTTTTTCTCTCTTATATGATCACCAATTCGATTGCAATCTAAAGNTCCTATTGAATGTAGAATGTATTTTTTCTCTCTTATATGATCACCAATTCGATTGCAATCTAAAGAGTAATAGTTACAGAATACATTTAAATCTTAAATCCAAAGAGAAACTATATTTTGTGTTGGTTGTTTAGGCAAATTGTGTTTCTTAGACAAATAAAACTTAAACATAGGTATCGTTCAACCTCTTTATTTGAGTTTATCTTACATTTACATAGATGATCAGCCCCCAGGTATAGTCAATACCTGGCTACAAACTTAGGGGTCCCGGGCTCGATATCCAGCTTGCACTACAGGTAGTTTTTTCGAAAGGGGAAACGTCCCAAGTCTTCAGGGTTTAGTAAATTAGGATTAAGTTAGGTTTGAGAGTTAACACTGGTTTCACACTCTCATACTCACTAACACCATCCCCTCACCTTATCGGGACATGGAAAGAATATACGTATGATCAGCCCCAGGTATAGTCAATACCTGGCTACAAACTTAGGGGTCCCGGGCTCGATATCCAGCTTGCACTACGGGTAGTTTTTTCGAAAGGGGAAACGTCCCAAGTCTTCAGGGTTTGGTAAATTAGGATTAAGTTAGGTTTAAGAGTTAATACTGATTTCACACCCTCATACTCACTAACACCATCCCCTCACCTTATCGGGACATGGAAAGAATATACGATTAGAACATTCGGGTGTTCCCTGGACAAGAGTACATTAGTACTGGCTAATCTTTCCACTGCTGGGCTACGAATGATGTATAGCCCAGACATGTATATATATTTACATATATAATTATCTAGACAAATATATGAATTGGCCAACAAATAGACTGCCTAAACTTGATAGTATACAATAGTGTACAGTAAGATCTTTCGTACATATATGTGATAGCAATGTAACCTCAAGATCAAGAAACTTTACAAAGAAGCTCAAGGATTCTTGAAGATATGCAACTCAAGCGTTTTATTTTTTTTAAGTTTTAATTAATATATATGTTAATAATAGTAATAATAATCGTATTTATTTAGCCAAAGCTATGGCCAACACATTTTATTACACTTAACCTCTTAATAATGCATGCTCGTTTTATATTAAAAAAACTAATGTATAATAAATGTACAAAAATAATAATAGTAATAGGCAAACAATAATAATAATGACAATAAGAAAAATATTGGCCCCTTAGCTTTTGAGAGAATTGTATATTAATGAGCATATTAAAATAAAATAAGTGAAGAAAGCAGAAGTGGAGAAAAAAAAAGTTAAAAAAACAATCATACCACACACATTCACATGTCATATACTATATATCTACAGAATGTACCATAACATGTGGGAACCATTTCAGCGGTGGAAAGGAGGAACACAAATTATGAAACAAAGTTAATATAAACTTGTGTTACATTTGAACTTATGTCCTAGTTACAGCTAAATGATTCTACTAAACTGTTTGTACACCACACTCGATATATCTCGACCCATTTTACCCATACGAGTATTCAAATAATTCGTCAAGAAGAATTGGACAAACACCTGCTATTTTTGAAAGAGGGCGGCACTCTATGACACTACGACTGTAGGCTTGCACTCAGGTTGAAGGTGGAGGCCATTTTGAGCACTTCCTACATTGGTGGATTGAAAAGCGAATATATAATATTTGATAATTACGGTTATAGCTGCACCTAAATATAATAATCCTTAAATTGCTATCTAATCCATCATGATATGTGCATTCATACAGTTGTAATTGTACTGTTGGCAGCATAAAGCCCTCCTGAGTCGAAGATGGTTGCGTTATCTGATACCTCGTGATCTTAATTGATCACACATACGTAGCTGGTGATTTCCACACGTCCATCACAGACACCGCCTTTAAATATGAGTGAAGAATGACCCTGGGCACGAGACATTTCATGTATAGCTCAGTGTTGAGCGCATTGGCATACTGATCCAGAAGCCCCGGGTTCGATTTCCATGTCCAAGTGTCATTATTCAATTTAAAGAACACTGCCCATGATTATAACTCAGAAACCAGGTCAAACGGGAAAAGTGTTTGTATTAACTTTTTGATTATTTTTTTGTCGGCCGTTCACCACTTAAGTAGGTCCTGTATATTTAATAACTATATCACCCGCCTCAGTGATCGAGAGGTCTAAGGCGTCACTCTTCCAATAGAGTAGCCTGCTCATGACGGCCAGATCAGGGCTTGAATTCCGGTTGGGTTTACTGAGGGTGTGATGTTTCCTGAATGCTTTCTACTATCCCTTCACGCGAATCAGGTTATATTAACACTAAAATGCTTCCTTCCTCATACCTCCCCATTAGAGGAAATTATCATTGTATGCGTCCAACCTGAACAGGTAGTAAGACAGCGGTAAAATAAACCTATCTAAACACTGGGAGTTAGTAAATAATTTAAAAAGAAAACTATGCGATTTTATTTAGTAACTGTAATTTTTAAATACATTATCTATAAATAATAATAATAATAGTAATAATATTTATCATAGTTTACACACATACTGTTTCCTTACATGTCCCCTCAAATTGACGACAAAGGTTCCGCTCACAAATGTTTAGCAAGATTATGTTTAAAATATTTAGTAGGAGCAGCAGTTATAATATCTATTCATATCAAAAAGATTCCAGGAGCAAGCTCCAGCTTAAGGGGAAGAGAGAGATAATATATATTAGATTTGTAAATAGGAATGTAAAGTGTGTGCGTGTCTGGTGAGTGGCTACCGGGATTATGGTGAGCATCAATACAGACTAGTCCTGAAGAGATGTCGTGAGGAATTATTCTAGTTAATATTTCCTTTGTTATTACCAAAGTATGTAGATGCTATATTTCATCAAGCTATAGCCAGTTAAGATTGTTATAATATATAGAAATATATAAGTAGGATCGCAAATCAAAGATAAATCTTTCATACGTGTTTTGAAGTTTTTGAAATTTACTCACAAGTTCAACAGTCAAATCATTGCCACAGTAATCAAAGGGAGGCGGTATTAAAATTTGAACAGACGATTTTTAAGAGATGCAGAAAGAAGTTTTTTAATTTGTTCTAATAAATGCAAACACTTGAAAAGATTTTTACAAATATGAGTTACTTAGGCCATGTTATAGTTTCATTAATTTATATAATATATATTATAGGCTATGTGCCCAAATTTTTGAATACAGGGACCAATGTAATTATGTTATTATTCAATACCAGCAATTGCCTGCGGCTTCACTCACATTAAACAATATCGTCATGTTGGTTTGGTACCAAGAAACAAAACTAAATAAACCCAAATTAACACAAACAAGAATAAAATAACTGAAAACATTACTAAAATCAAGGCAGAAATACAAGCACGATAGCAATGTCTTTTCTACGTGGAGGTATTGTTGTGGTGAACACAAATATAAATGGTGTAGATTTAATATCTACACTATTTACTAATTACACAAAAATAAATAAACATAATTGATATTCAAAACCATAAAATAGCTGAAAAAAATAAGACACAAGTGCATGCATGCTAACATTATATCTAAAAAGTGGAATAGTTGTTGCGAAAGGCATTAAAAAACAGTTTTAATTTATTATATGAGCAACACAGCTAAATAAACTCAATTTTCATGTGAAACCATAAAATATGTGAAAAATACTTAAATTTAAGATGTAAATTTAATCAAGCAAACAGTGGCTCTAACATGTTAACACATGTTCCAATGATCATCAAAAGAATTATTTGGATTTAATGTCAAAGAAAAAACCAAAGAAAACCTCATTCACAGGCAAAACCATAAAAACACTGAAAAATATCTAGATTTAAGAAGAAAATCCGATAATACTAAAAATGGCTAATTTTACGTGTATGTACTGTTGTAATGAATAATAAAAGACACTAGCATTATTTACTATTGCACTTGAATCATCACATTTTGTTATAAATCATTGCATTTTAATTATGAATCATGCACTGTACGTGATGCGTTGTTTATTATTAATTAAGCGCTACGCTTTAATATGAGCCAAGCCTTATCTATGTAAATCAAAGACCAAGCGACAGGTTATAGTTTACTTGTTTGTATTTTTTATTTGTAAAAGAAACATAATTTACCTTTTAATGTGAATCCATAAAATGATTGAATAACTGAAAACATACATCCAAAACTCACGTTGGTAGGGAAATTTATAATAGGTTTGTTGATATTTCCAAGCCCCGTGTTGCCAAGGAGACTTACTATTACACATTAACAGTTGGTTTTTTCAATAGTGTTTCGTTCAATAATAAGATAGAGTAATGGTATACAGCCTACCCTGTATTCTTAAATATAAGACGTTCAATGGAAAAGGTCCCATCTTATTCCGATAGGAATTGTTTGAGTTTATTTGAAAATAAGCAAGCATAACTGAACGTACAGACAGACTTAGAGTTTAAATAAATGTATAGATTATATAAAGAAAAATAGAAAAGTTAATTTTAGGTTTAATTCTATTTGATTCTTTATTAATAAATAAGGATTTACCAGAATTAATAAACAAGTAATTCAAAGTTGCCTATGTGTGGACTGCACTAAGATGTGAATTTAGTGACGTAAGCCTTAGACAAAATTTGCCTTTTCTTGTGCATTTGGATAAAATATTATGTATAGCTTGTATTTTAATCGCGTTGTCATCTAAAGTCAGAACATCCACAAAGTGTCCATTTAATTCCTTAGGGCTCAGTTACAAGGTTGTGCTCAATAGCTATGGCTAACAATTAGTTGGCGTAGATATCTCCACAATGTATGAGGGGAGGAATGAGATGCCTGTGATTAAACTGCATGTGAGTATTAAAGTTTATCTCTCCTCTACCTATACCAGTAGATAGACACTAAAACCTCGGCTCACTTAGCTGCCGGTGCGCGTTATTTAAAATACAAAGTATTATTCGTTGCTTTCTCATTATATAAAAACTAGGAGTGTAAAATTGAGCATTTATATAATATATTATTGTGAGACTGGCACCTTTAACCACATGACCATTACCTCCGTTAACAATAGATCCAAGAAAAAATACTTACATTTGGCATAGAGTTACGTGCCTGACAATATTTTTGGGTGTACATCTCAGATTTATTAGCTCTACCATTACATGATATTGTGATTTTTATGCCTAGAATCACGTGATTCGATAAGTGGATGGATCCAAAATCAGAAAATATAGAAAGAGAATAACTTAGTATTTTTACTAAGGGAAAAATGAGAATTTGATACAGGAATTTTTTTTAAACTTTTACATATATTTCTAGCATAACACCTAAGGTTGCGTGACTATTTCCACAAGTATCTCCAAAATAAAGAAAAATAACAAAATAAGTTTGGAATATGCCTGCTTAGTCAAAGAAACCTGAGGGTGTGCTTCCCGTATGGGTTATTTTCTCACAATCACCCTACCATTTCACATTAGCGTAGGTGCGTATAACCCGAACGGGTAGTAAGACGCGGTGCTAATAATAATAATAGTAGATAGAAACTAAAACCTCGGCTCAATTAGCTGCCGGTGCGCGTTATTTAAAATACAAAGTATTATTCGTTGCTTTCTCATTACATAAAAACTAGAAGTGTAAAATTGAGCGTTTATATAATATACTATTGTGAGACTGGCACCTTCAACCACATGACCATTACCTCCGTTAACAATAGATCCAAGAAAAGATACTTACATTTGGCATAGAGTTACGTGCCTGAGAATAATTTTTGTTGTACATCTCAGATTTATTAGCTCTACCATTACATAATATTGTGATTTTTATGCCTAAAATCACGTGATACGATAAGTGGATGGATCCAAAATCAGAAAATATAGAAAGAGAATAACTTAGAATTGATAAGCTCTTTGAAGAATAAAGATGGTTCTCTTTTCTCATTGTTTTGTAAAAGTCTATATAATTTAATTTATGCTATTTGGTAGTGTGTTTCTGAACTAATATAATGTATATTATTTTATTTTATAAATTTTACGAGTTTTTACTAAATGTATTTATTTTATGATAAAATTGAAAAAACTCACGGTGCACCGTAACATTTATTTGCCAGCACCAACAAGCAAGAATTTTAATATTGAGTACAGAGCTTAGTCTTCAAAAGAAACTAAGGCCTTAAACATGCTCAGATTATATCTTTATTTCGACACTATTCTTTATTTAGTCGACTTTTCACATTTTGTAAAACAATTTTTAACCAATCAAGGAGTAATGTTTTGATAAATATAATTTAAGATGTGACTACTGTTTCTTGTAAATTCTATAAACTATGTACTATGGAACAGTAAATAATAAGCATCGTAAAGGTATATAGTGAAATAATTTAGTAAAACATGTATATTAAGTCAAAGAATAAATTATTAGTTATTTATTTACTAGGTTTATGGATGAAACAAAAAATATAGGGAACATTTAATTGCAAACTTGATGAAATGATCAGTTATATGGAAATAAATAGTATAAATTACTTATAAGAGAGAAATATACTTAATAAAGATCATTTAAAGATAATTTGCTCACATAAAGTAAAAATATAGTAATAATAATATTTAGCACCGCATCTTACTACCCGTTCGGGCTATACGCTTTAAGTACTAATTACGATAATGGATTGCCATATGGGAAGGTTGAAACAGAGGAAGTGAACCTGCATTGGCATGGAGGGAGAGTGGAAAACCATTTATGAAACCACCACAGTTCACCCGACCGAGATTCGAACCTCGATATCCCCGTCCTCAGCAGTCGAGCTCAACATAACAAGCGCGTTAGCCAACTACGCCACCGAGGCAGGTCACATAAAGTAAGATGTATGCATACTTTTTTTAAGCATAGGCCTATGATAGATTATCTATCATCATTGAATTACTTACAAAAATTAAAAGCTGAATTTTTGGAGACAAAATCTAAAGAATAAAGGGAAACTAAAATGGTGTTTTAAAAAATATATTTGTATTGAAGTAGGAAGAAATAAATGGTGAACGAGCCAAGGTACTAAATGGCCTAGGTTTTGTGGTGATTTGAGGTTAGTGGTTCAGGGGAGGTGAGTCGAATCATTACTAAGACTATACCATACAGTACCTTTACCTCGAGACAAAGAATGGGAGGTTTAAAAATCTGACCCAAATGGGAAAAGAGGGAGGGAGATAGAAAGGACTACACGAAGAGGCATCTTAAATGATCGTGACGTGACGAACCAGAATAAACGGTGCTGAAAGGGGCTAAAGGTGGGAGGGTAGGGGATGCAAGGAAAAGCCGGCGTTTTCGTAGTTTTTAAAGCATTTTTTTATAAAATATATATATTTTGCTCCAGAGAACCAGAGTTTAGTTTTGTTCACATGATGATATCAACAGTTAAATATGTCATGAGCATAGCAGCTATTAATAATAAACTTTTTAAATGAACACAAAAAATGTCATTAAATTGCAGAACATTTTTTCCCAACGTGGATAGTACAGCCTCACAGGGGTTGTTTTTGATTTTCAGAGGATAAGGGTTAACTGTAACGGGGTGGCATGGGGGCATTTAAGCTTTTGAGGAAATTACAAAAGTAATTTTTATATTAGTCCAATAATATAAGGCAATACAATATTTATTTGAGGGGACCTAAATTTATCTTAATATTTATGTTCCATAATTCTGACAGTACGTTTATTACTTATGTTTATAAGCATTTAACTTAAGTTAAGTTTTAACGTGTATTTTATTCATATGCAGTTATTTTGTGATATATTTTCAAACGAGGATGTGTTTTCCACCTGGCAACAAGGAGTCAATGATCAGAAATGAAAAAAAATTGGACTTTTTGACAGGTGATAAAAATTATATTTATAATTGTAATTGGTGTTTTATAATAAAACAGTGTGACTTAATCTCTAACTTTTATTTATATTTTCACTTGGTATTTATATTTTCAATGACTTTTCTTGTCCTATTTCATCAGGTTCATTAGTGTTATTGATTATTTTATTTATATTTGGTGTGTTGGGGGAGGGGTGGTGCTCCAGAGAAACAGAGTTTGATTTTGTTCACATGATGATATCAACAGTTAAATATGTCATGAGCATAGCAGCTACTAATAATACACTTTTTAAATGAACACAAAAAATTTCATTAAATTGCAAAACAGTTTTTCCCAACCTGGATAATACTGCCCCAGAGGGGTTGTTTTTGATTTTCAGAGGATAGGGGTTAGCTGTAACGGGGTGGCATAGGGGCATTTAAGCTTTTGGGAAAATTACAACAGTAATTTTTATATTAGTCCAATAATATAAGGCAATACAATATTTATTTGAAGGGACTTAAATTTGTCTTAATATTTATGTTCCATAATTCTGACAGTATGTCTATTACTTATGTTTATAAGCATTTAACTTAAGTTAAGTTTTAAAGTGTGTTTTATTCATATGCAGTTATTTTGTGATATATTTTCAAACGAGGATGTGTTTTCCATCTGGCAACAAGGAGTCAATGATCAGAAGTGTTAACAAAAATTTGACTTTTGACAAGTGATAAAAATTATATTTATAATTATAACTGGTGTTTTATAATAAAACAGTGTGACTTAATTTATAACTTTTATTTATATTTTCCCTTGGTATTTATATTTTCAATGTCTTTTCTTGTCTTATTTAATCAGGTTCATTAGTGTTATTAATTATTTTATTTATATTTGGTGTGTTGGGGGAGGGGTAGAGGAGGGGTTGGAAGACAAATTCCAATTCTTAATTCTAAGAAATGAATGCCAGGCTAGGAAAGGTTGGAAATCATTATTCTAAGACAACATTGATAGACTTTCAACCACTATTTATATCACCATGTCAATAAACTTTTATGTTTCTACTGTAGAAATATTTTATTTTTTGATAGAAGAAAATGTCTTGTTATAAAAACTACAAAAACACTTCCTTTTTCTCGTGCTCCTTCCCTTCCACTGTACAGCTTCCTTGAAACGGGAGGTACCGATTTATGTGCCGAAAACCCACAAATCATTTTTAAGCTTCCTATTTAAATTATTATCGATACATTTATTATACCACAAGCCATGTGGACTCATTAAAATAAATGTGATTGTTTTGTTTAAAAAATATATCTTCAACATCTCTGAAACGAACTAGAATATCACATTGCCTAAGTATTGCCAAGTTACGTTAAGGGACCTGTGTTCCATTCCCATGTAAATATGTTATTTCTCATTATAAAATATTATATACCATAAAGGGTCTTTGAAAACTCATAGTCCAAAATGAACATATAACTTGTTTGAACTAAAAGTACTACATCTCTAATCTCTATACACTTATATACGGAAAGCCATGCTAATACCATTAAATAATGTCCAATGTTTCGGCGTACAGCACCGGGATACCAACTTCACCTATAGCATCCATGTACAACAAGTTGCATAGGAGTCAGGCGCATGACACTACACATCTCAACATCTTTGAGTACGGCAGTAGAACACAACACAATTAATGGTAAGCAAAATACCAATCCATCTAGAAATGGAAATACACACTGGGGGACCTCATTTACGATATTACACCAAAAAAAGTTATTACGATAATTACATATGCAGTACCACGAACCTAACTCCTATGCAACTTGCTGTACACGCATGCTTGACAGCTTTGCTATCCTGGCGCTGGGACCCGAAACATTAAATACTATTTGATGGTATTAATATAGGTTTTGTGTGCAAGTGTATTTGGATTTTGTATTACTTTTGGTTTAAACAAGCTATATGTGCGGTTTGGGCGTTGAGTTTCCGAGCACTCTGTATATTTGAATAAATATAAATATAAAGTGTTCAGTACCATTCAATATATTTTGTGTAAACCTAGCCCCTGTATAGGTACAACTTGTACACCTGGTAGAATTAAAGTTTACCGCTATCGCCGTGGGTCTGTTTCTAATATATATGAAGTATCTGACAATTACAGAAGTCCACCACATACTCTGCTTTAAAATAATGTATGTCAGGTGATAGGCTGGTAGAACATCAGTGCACTATAGCCAAATATATCTGTTTTGATTCCTCTGTCCATGTCATTTTTCAATAGACATTTAAATGAATCATTTAAAGAACTAAAGGAATATGCTAGCCTAGCACTTTGTGAAGAACACCATTCTGCGCCATAGAACGAGCAATCCTTCTCGTGTTATTCATGTTTTTGCATCCCCTGCCTCTTGATGAAAGTTCACCAGTCACTCAATGTCCTGTCACCACTCACTCTGAAGTGGTGCCGCTCTAAAGAGAAGGCCATTACTGGGATTACTCAAGGGCTCACGAACCAGCTCTCAAAGGTTCTTTTTATCTCACATCTTCTCCACTTCTATTTGAAATTTGAGTAAGCGTTTTTTTATCATTATTTTTATTATGTTCACACTAGATTTATATAAGTCCACGATTCGTTTCTTCCCATTTTATTTAGTTGGTATTATTTAAACTTTCTCTCTAGAAATGTTAACACTTGTAAAAATTAGATGAAAATTTTGAAAAAATAATAATTTCAATTATAAAAAATTAACTATATTACCTTTTTTGATTATTTAAAGTTAAGTAATTGTTTTATTTTTATTGTCAAATTCAGACCTGATTTATAGCTACTATTTCGTAACGAGCTGTATGTCACAGATACTTTACAAACGAATTTTACACACGGTATTCTCTACTTTTACAATATGTTTTGGCTGACCTGGTGGTATAGGGGTAAGGTGGCAGACTTCTGTAATAAGGGTCCGGGTTTCAATCCTCGGTCCTGGCACAGATTTATCTGATTCCTGAACCCTTTGTTCCCTTCTGACAAGACGTGTATTAATCACAATTTTTGAATGTGGGTTTTACCAGGTCTTCACCGTGATTCGGATCTCCCGTTAAGTTGTATGTCCTCAATTTCATCTCACAATAACCCTACCATTACACATGAGCATAAGTGCGTATAACCTGAATGGGTAGTAAGACGCGGTGCTAGTAATAATAATAATAAAAATAATAATGCAATTCGTTTCAAATGAACTATCACGTAAAATAATATAAAACACAATTTTAGGAAACAACTTTATTATTTCTATTAAAACGGTGCTAAGCTGAAATAATATTTCAAAGTATAAATGAAGAAGATAAATCGTTTCATAAACTAAAATGATAAACATAGAACAAAAAAAAGACATTTCTAAAGG
>CABFOW010009166.1:0-14931 GCA_902141385.1 Timema californicum | reverse complement strand
TCACAAGATGTCTTGTCAGAGGTGAAGGAAGGGTTTGGAAATCAGATAAATCTGTACCGGGACCGAGGATTGAACCCCGGCCACCAACATAGAAGTCTGACACCTTACCCCTAGACCACCAGGTCACCGTTTTATTAATCATAAAATATGTTTTGATAGTAGTAAATTTCATGAACAAATTAAATCAAATTTTTTGATCTGATGCTGTGGAATTTTTCACGCCCTCCTTTGCCTCTGTTTTATATTGGTTTAACTTACTTCTAATGTTATATTCATATTTTTAACGACCATTTGTAATTTACAAAATAGCAAGCATTTGTTTTGTATTTTTATGAAGAGCTGAAGGAGGTACATTGGTTAGGCCATGACTCCGAAAAGGATACACGACTGTTGAATATTTGGAAAACACCACCTTAGGCAAGAAAAAATTATCACCGCATCTTACTACCTGTTCGGGGTATACCCTTTTGTACTAACTACGCTAATGGTTTAGGTATGAGGAAGGTTGTATGTATAGGAAGTGTACCCGCATTTACGTAGAGAGAGTGCGTAAGACAATTTTGGAAAAAAACACCCTGAGTATGGCCGACCGAGATTCTAACCTTGATATCCCCTTCACCTTCAGTCTAGTCTACTGGGAGAGTGACGCCTTGAACAATGCGGCCACTGAAGCTGGTGACCCATTGTTAAAATAGGGACTTTCCGCCCCGACATGACTGGCCGACACAAATACACTACATTTAGTTCAACTGGCATCACACCGAATCGAAGGTTAATCTTTACTTACATCCATATGGTTTCCAGCCTGTGGCCTGGGTCAGTTTTTTATTCAAGCCATATAATATGTTACACTACCGGCTTGCTAGGCCCGTCTTAATTTCATATGCTTTATAATCTAACTTAAGACTAGGACAGGTACAACATCCAGTTCCCCGGTCGTTAATTCATCAATGTGAAAGGGTAAGCCCACGTTTCACCAATAATTTTTTTTTTGCCATGCCGGGAATCGAACCCCGGACTTATAGCTCCGTAAACAGACACGCTATCGACTGAGCTAAGGTGTCGAAAGGTTAATGTGAAGACTGTATATAATTATTTGTTTTTTTACCCCGTCTTACTATCTATCCGGGTTATACACATTTTTTAATCACACTAATAAAATAAGGATGAGGATAGAACTTGGAAGAAATGTACCCGCATAGTTAGAGAAAACCATTCATCATCAGTACACTACGCTGGTATTTTAGGCCCGACCTAGTGTCATTCCTCCAGTTCCCCTCCCCATCTTCCCTCCATTAACCAAACCGACTAGATGAGCTTGACATTCAGTTCGCATGTCCACCGACGCGGATAATGGCAGTGTAAAGATAATGAAAAAGTCATTAAAAAGTCATGAAAAATGGTATGTTTGAATCCGTAGACAGCCTACAAATGTGATATCTTATTTTCAGTCCGTATGAAGACGTTGTCAGCTTGGATGCGCGCGCACACATACACATGTCGTTACTTCAGAAACCTTGGAACTTCACCCGTTCACCGGGTGGTAATCGTATTAAGGTTTGGTGCGCTTATAATTAGGGCACGAATATTAACGCAATTAAGGAGACTTTACTAATTGCGTATCAGTATAATTATAATAGTCGTGAACGTGAAAGAGAACAAGCCATTCAATCGCTCAAGGTTGTCGAGCACTCTTTATCCGCACAAATGAAGTGAAACTAATTACTATTATTTGATAGGTAATTTTTGCTTAGTATCTTTCCTACATCATTTCACGAGACAATGTTGTTCAGGCTGGCTAGTAAACGATGAATAGCTTACTTTGAAACAAGCAGTTCCGATTAAACGCCACCTGTCTTGTTTGGCGGGGACGTGGAGGTTGGGGTTCGTATCTCGTTCAGGAGGGATTTTTTTCAAAATTGTATCTCACTCTCCCTCTACAAGAATGTGTGTAAATTTTCTTTAAATTCAACCTTCCTCGCCCTTACTCAGCTCATATAACCCAAAAGGGTAATGAAATGTTAAGAAAAAACAACAACGAATAGCTCATACAGGTAGTAGGATGAGGTTACAATAAAAAAATTAAGTAAATGTCAAATAGAGCAATATTACGCGTCACCAATAGAGTATTAGAATAGTAATGCACGTCACTCCACGGATTTTTTAAGTTTATCTAAACGTACTTAACTAGGAGCCTCTCTGGTTTAAATGCAGCGTTATATTAACAAATTAACTATGAATTAACTTAACCTAAGGAGGCAGCATATTTACAACCTCTGCCGCGCCTATTATCAGGCCCACCAGTTGCTCGAACCGGACCCGGTACCAGGGGCAAAGCGTGGACCTCTACATCCCCCCTTTTTTATACTTGACTTCAGTAGCAGCAGAACCTTATTTGTCTAAGGAGCTAATCTGGCAAAAAGAAAAAAGGGGAGGGTGCTTCGATGGGCTTTTGACATTCAAACCAAAGAGTGTCCTGGGGATCTTTCCTCAGCAAATTTGAAATTTGGATACCCTTAGAAGATATTTGGAGTGGTCCAACCCCATACATCTTTCGAAATTTGGACACCTATAGAATCCATTTTGAGTGGATCTATCCCGGGAGTCTTTTGAAAACTAGAGTTCGTGGGAAGTTATTTGGAGTGGCCCACCCACCAAACATTTTTTTGAAATTTGATTGTTTCTAGAAGCTATTTAGAGTGTTCTTCGCCTAGAAATGGTGTAAAAATCAGATGCCTATTATAAACGCTATTTTAAGTGGTTTTCCCCGGCAAAAATTTTAAAAATTGGATAACTCTAGAAGATATTTTAATTTTGATACAAGGCCATTTTTCAGCTTAATATTCGAGAATATCTGAGAGTCGTTAAATAAATTCAGGGAGGGGGTGATATTATGCAATTCCGGTCGGGAGGGGGGAGAGGACACTATATTTATATGGGGAGAAATGCCTCCCACCCCGTTACGCCATCCCTGCTAAACCCATGTTTGTACTTTTTTGTTTTTTTACTTTTTATTCGCTTTTACAAAACAAAAGCAATGTAAGCAAATGTATACGTAGCTAACTGCACACTAAAATGTTACACACATGATGCAATATTTAAATTTAAATTAGGCTTGATTCACTACTTGATACACTATTTAATATTATAAAAACAACAATTTTATTTCTAGTTTTGTGTGTCGACAACTTAAATCGGTTTTATACGAAATCTACATTTTATTTGGTTATTATTTCTTTTGTAAGAATTGTAACTATTGATTAATAAACCATCCAACACTCGTTATTCATATTTTATTTCTCCACTGTCTCTAATATTTGCTCAAAAGACATATTTATTTTTCAGGTTTCAAGCTGATTGAACAAACGTGTTTTTATTATTAAAGGGAAGAACTTGGGAAGATTCAAACAAACATTCACAAACAAAATACATTAATGACAAAAGAAACTTACTAAAATAATTAATAATAGGCCTAAATTAAGTCAAAATATGCCATGACTGCACGTTATTTTGAGAATGTTATAATTAATTTTGTTAAACATGACTTAAAATAGTCTTACTTTAATCTAGCCTTTAAAGTTGTTGGCTTAACCTCACATCGCAGCTTTTCACTGATGCAATTGCTAAAATATAAACTTAATGTGGCATAGTTGTTGAGAAAACAACTTATCCTACTTGTTAAAAATATAATGGCACAATTTTATATCAAAATGGTTGTAATGGGGACTAAACTAAGAGTGTTTTATGGTTTGTTAAAAATCGATATGCTTTCAATCTTCTTTTAAATAATAACATAGTTCACAATTCTATTGAGTACAAGTCTAGGTCCAGTCCAGTTTTCATAAAAAGAAGAGCTAGAGACGCTATTAGACATACTTTCATTTATTCACTCATCAAGACGTGTGATATGCATCTGTTTTTTTTAATATTATCAATAGGCTCTACCTACAAAATAACAGTAAAATGTTATCATAGTTGAAAGCAAATAAAATGTTTGAATTTTCTAAAGTTCCTCTCACCAAAATCCACTTGTAAGAAGGCCTGTCTGCAAATGTATCTTATAAAATGTATAAAATAATAGGCTAGATCTTTTAAGCCTAGGGTGTGATGCTTGCTAGTAAAATTAAAATAACAACAAAAATAATCCTAAACCTATAAATTGTGTTAGTGTATCAAATAGACCCTACTTAGATTGAATTTTATGTTAACATATTTTTAGGCGCATGAGGCTGACCCGTAAAATTCTCCATTAATTTTGGTCCACTGGGCTCTGAACAGGAATTTGGATACAATGTATGCCACAAATACTAAGGTCAGAAGTATAGACACGTCAAGGGTTTACTGCCAACAGTATGGGCATTTTCTTAGGAACACAGAATATGGTCGACCGGTCCACATGTTGTGGGTCCCCTTAAATATTCTACAAATAGTAGAGCAAAGTTATTACGGGAATTATGTGCAAGTACCTTATCGTAGAATACATCGCATTGTATTTCACAAGATACCAAATCATTAAAAATTTAACACTATCACTTATACTCATAAGAAAACGGCTAATCCAATAATACTCTAACCACATGGATTTTAAGTTATTTTAATCTTACAGCATTTAGTAAACTCAATAAAACCTAAATCCAAACGTGAACATACCATAACAAGACGTCGTTAGCATGCATTTTATGATTCTTGCGTTTTTTAGGTAAAGAAAATCGTATAAAAGGTGCGGTTAATAGGTTTCATCCCTGTTATTATTTTCACCAAGTATTAGAAATGGCAGGGCCAGTTTTTATGTTTCACATTCTAGGCCTAAATCTTCAAATTGTATTAGACCAAAAATAAGTTGTTCTTAGGCTGACTAATGATTATTTTATAGACACGTACCAAAGGTTTTTGCAATGTTTGCATTTGCTGTCAATAGGAGAGAACTATTTGTAGGCTTGTATAATTTTAGATCCACAAAAGAAGGAAAATGTAACATTTATTATTGTAAAACACCTACGCCCCCGCCCCCTCCCCCACCATATACATTTTGAAAAGGTTTAGGTTGAGAAAGAGTAGGTGGGGTGTATTTTTTTTATTAATATTACTTTTGAAAAATTAATAGGCCTTCATCAAAATATAACCTAACATGCAGTAGGATTAGCTTAGGTTGAGAAAGAGTAGGCGGGGTGTATTTTTTTATCAATATGACTTATGAAAAATTAATAGGCCTTCATCAATATATAACCTAACATGCTGTAGGATTAGCTAGTTGTAGCATAATGTTTTATAACTTTTAAAATAAAATATACTGAAGGCAACAAATTAATTAATAATAATTAAAATAATATATTCCCTTACAAAATGATAGGGTCCTATAAATCATAACTTAAAAAAAGTGAGGTATAAACACGTTTCACTTGCCAAACTTGCTTACACAATTATTTATTCCTAACTTATACAGGTTGTCAAATATTTGGCGAGATAAACTTATTGTAATTATAATAAATTGTGTACTTAAAATATAAGATTATATTAAAATCAATATCCTTCAAGTCTACAAAATAGCCTACTTAAATTAATCTGAACCCAAAAATTTGAAACGGAACGCTTCCGCCTTATTTTTAGTTTGAAAAATGATTTAAATATATATTTTTTTCTTCTTGTTATTTTAGGTATATACTAGTTTTTCTAGTTATTTGATTCACATCGCGGGAGAAAATATAATAAAATAATTGTGTAGCTACCAAAACCAATATGGCACATAACCTCGCCATCACACTTAGAACATCTCATTTAATATTAAAACCGGCGTTGCTTTGTTTTATATTTAGTATAAATAGAACAAAGCGATTGTCATTAATGCATAAGAGTGTTGTATTATAATCTCCACATTCACAATTAAAACACGTTTAACACTAATAATATGACTTGCAAACCTTTGCTTACATACGTAACGAGATTGTTGACCTCCTACAGCGAGCTATTGGTTCATTCGATACATTTCTTGTTAGTGTACAAGACTCGTCTATTGGAAAAACGTTCAAAAGTAGATTCGAAATCGCACTTTGCTCGTAAATGATATTTTCTTTTGATGATCCCAAATTCTTTTCTGTCAAGTGATGAATCCATAAAACCGTACTTGGATACGTTTTCTGGTTTTAGCGTAATCTTGTCCCGGTTAATCGATCGTGAGACGGGCTCTTATCTTTTTGGCAGTGAGTGTATCACAGACACAGGGTGGTGAGGTAGGAAAGTAGCTGTAGAAACGTATCATCCTCCTCCCATGGGAACCCTGTCTGTAAATCAAAACAAGATATCTTATTATATAGACATCTCAAATAAACATTTTCAAATTGGCATTTATCAATTATTGGTCATAGATAAAATAATTGACTAGAGCTAGATTGGATATGAAAATTGGTACAAAGACAATCTCTGCTACAAAATGAGATAAAATAAATCCATACTCGTATAAAAAGAATATTATCTACTTATCATAAAAAAAATACTGTACACGTGGTGTAGGGGTCAGTGAATCTGGCTACAAACCTAGAGGTCTCAGGATTGATTCCCGGCTGGTACGTGAGGTATTTCTACCAAAAGCGGACCTACCCCAATCACCAGGGATTGGTTAACTAGGTTTAAGAGTTTCCACTGGTTTCACACCCTCATATTCACTATCAACATCATCTCATCTCATCGGGACATGGAAAGATCCTCCAAGGAAAGGATGCACGATTACTGGGCAACAGTACATTAGTATTGGCTAATCTTACCACAAACTGGGCTACGATTGATGTAGCCCAGACGTGCAATATTAATATAGATAATTAAAAATGATGTTATTTGATCATTATTGAACTGGTTNTGTAATGGTAGGGTGATTGTGAGATGAAATGAAGGACCTACAGTTTAACGTGGAATCCGAACCATGGTGGTGGCCTGGCATTCCACACCTTCACAAATTGTGATTAATACACGTCTTGTCTAAGGTGAAAGAAGGGTTTGGTAATCAGATAAATCTTTGCCGGGACCGAGGATTGAACCCCGGCCGCCAGCATAGAAGTCTGACACCTTACCCCTAGACCGCCAGGTCACCTGCAACACATAAGCGTGCGCAAGGTGTAGCTGATGGGGTGCCAGTTGGAACCCCTGAGAATATGTTTGAATTACAATAAATTAAAAACAAGAAATGGTTTTATTTTACAAGATTATTCTTTATAAAAACATAAATTACAATGCTAGCCAATTGTTGTAGGATACAATTTTTTATATAAACTCGTCAATAATGTCATCCAAGTACGTCTCAAGCCTACGTTAATCACTACCTTTGGAAAATTCATCGACGCGGTTTCTAAAAAAATTAGGTAGGACCTATTTTTCTCTGTTGTCGCGCCAACTTTTTTTTTCTAGTGGGGGTGCTACATCACCCCGCTTCTCAAGCCTGTGTTGCAATATCCCGTGAAATGTAGGAGGTGGTGATGGATTCAGCCACAACGATCCTAGCGGAAATATAATTAAACAGAGGTCATGCTCAACAAACAATTACCAAAAAATGATTTATAAAATGTTGTTACAAAAGAATATTACGTCAACCATAAATGTGCTTCTCATATTCTCTCATTAATATTTTTTCCACTTATATTAATTTATGTTCATACAATTTATCTTCTTTCAATTGCGATTAATGTTTCACAAATTCTAGGAAATTAAATGTTAAATACAGTAAAATTGTGTTTAGATCCTCGCTATTATTTTTTTTATAAAAGCCATAATATTATTTTTTATCTATGTAAAATCTATCAGGTGATGAATGTATTACGATGTATTAATACTAAAATCTCACCCTAATGTAGTCACATGATTACAACCAACATGGGACCCACATTGGTGGTCGCGTGGTCTAAGTCTTCAGCTAGAAATACAATGAATTGTTGGTGATGGGGAGGTCGAGGCTTGAATCTTGGCCAGGTGCACTAGGCTTGTTTTTAAATGTTTTACAACGTACTTTCTCCCCATCTTTTCAAGAAAATGTTGGTACATTTCTTATAACCCTCCTTCTCACTGCCTTCCCTTATGATGTTCTGTATAGTAACCCTTCTAATAAAACGTAATAATCAGTTTTTTATATGTACCGCGTCTTACTACCTGTCACATATTTACACTAATTAGGTATTAATTTTAGAGGAAATGTATGTGCATTCGCGTAGAGGGGGGGGAGTGAGAAATAATTTAGTAATATCCACTCTTAGTACACCTAGATAAGATTCAAACCCCGACCTACCCGTCCCCGGCAAGCCAAACTAGATGAGAGGGACGTCTTAATCTTATTTCCACCGATGCGGGTTGGCTGAATATTTAAATACTAAAAAAACTAGTTAATATTTTAAATTATTATTTGGGGTATTTTACGTGTACTTTTAAACCAACTGATTATATCAGCACACTACATATCAAATAATCTAGTTCTGGAAAAGATACAACACACAGTTCCCTGGGCGGTAATTCATCACCGCGAAAAATGGAAGCCCCATTTTAACCTATGATTCTTTTTTTTTGTCTCCCCGGAATTATTAGTGCCTGACACTTGATTGATTTATATTCTTCAACTAAAAAGTGTAATTCTGAGAACAAATGGGAGCTGTCATCGCTTCACGCCACGCGCTCTCTCGCGAAATGACGATAAAAGAAATGGTACAGTAAAATCTCACATACTCTCTCATACAGTTGTAACAATTATTAGTGATCACTTAATATACCAATATTCTACGAACATTTCAACAAACTTATCTAAGCCACGAAGTTATGGACCTACAATGGGTTTCTTACACCACTTTAAACGAAATTATTACAGTGAATCATCTTTCTTCGCCTGGACAATAGTTCCAGCTGAGACCCGCCTCGGTGGCGTAGTTGGCTAACGCGCTTGTCGTGTTGAGCTCGACCGCTGAGGACGGGGAGATCGAGGTTCTAATCTAGGCCGGGTGAACTGGGGGCGGTTTTTACTAAATGGTTTTCCACTCTCCTTCCACGCAAATGCGGGTTCACTTCCTCTAATACAACCTTCCCAATTCCCAATCCATTAGAGTAATTAGTACTTAAAGCGTATAACCCGAACGGATAGTAAGACGCGGTGCTAAATATTATTATTATTATTATTATTATTATTATTATTATTAATTCCAGTTGAGGGGTTTCCCATCCTGCACCAAAATGGAAATACTTTGTAATTTAATTAATTATAAACGAACCGTCAAGAATAGTAACTGCCCACACCTTTCACAATGGAGAAGTACGGGCAGAATAAAAATACACCTAACAAGATATTATCACATCCTCTCTTACAAGAACATACAACATTTGTTAATGTAATGGTAAATGTTTACTTACATTAATTGTGGATGTACGGCTCGGATCAATTAAAGCCCCGTCTACAGAGTCTGTAAGCTGCACGTCCTTATAATCCCCAAGTCCGTAGAAATGTAAATCGCATTCACACAGTCCGTATCCGTAATCACGTGACCGTGCCATCCAATGAAAGAGTTGGAAACACGTCCAATTAAACTCTTTGAAAGAAAATTTTCTAGAGCTAGGCTCATGAAAACAATATTCCAGCTGAACACTTTTTTACAAAAGTAATTACACAACAAATTTCGATAAAACATCCAGGTTAGGCTACATGTGAAAGGTAGGTTAAATGCCGTCACAAATAATATATTTAAAACGAGCTAGTTAGTGTAGTTGCTTAAACAGTGCCATTGGTGCTTTCATCTCAATGCGCGTGCTTACTTGTCTGTGATTGGTAGTCCTTTGCAGTCCGTAGTCTAGACCTTAGAAAGTTAGAAGTTGAGTCAACTTCCACGGAGTGATAAGGACCAAGGAATCAAAGATAAGGACTCTGTATGAAGTGCGATCTGTTAGTGTGGAGTCGATCTCTTACGTAGTACTACGCACCTTACGGATAAGGAGTCTGTAGAAGGGGAGGACCGCTTTCATTCTGAAGTACTACTAAGCACCACATAATATGTCTCTTATGCGGGCTTGACTGACTCTGGTAGTGGTTTATTGATGGATATATCTTTTCAAAGGGTTTGAATTGATTTTCTTGTGCGTTTATTATAATAAAGACTCAGTGTTTAGATGTTTTGTGATTTATTACTTAGTAATTATATAAACTAAAACTTTACTATTTTCAATCATCTGGTACAAACATAATCTCGGGAAGCCTCTTGCGATATCGATATGGTCTTGCTTTTAGATTCTGATCCAGCAATGCATAGGGCAGGAAAAATGTGAATTAAACTGCGGCTGACAGATTGAAAGTTGTCTTGGTTCAGTTTTGTTGATTGTAATTATTTGTTTACTGTTGATATCTCACGTTGTTTTAATTATTGTAGTATTTAATACTGTTTTCTGCATGGGCGAACCGTTCGGTAAAGACAATCCCAGAATGCAATTCGCGGATTTTCCTTGTTAAAACGCTTAGAGCTGTGTGTTTGAATTCAACGGTGTACACAAAAATGTTATAACATCCGTAACTGACCAGCTGATCTTAAAGTTTCCGAGGAAACCCTGGTTTGAGAAACTTTGATACATTTTGTTTGACCTGCCAGTCAGGTATTTTTACCTTATTCAACATTTCCTGGTAAGCGTCAACTTTTCCATCAATTAACACAGTGTTTGTCGATTATAGGCCTAATCAAACTGAGATTTGAAAATGCTTAGTAACTAGGTTTGAAGTGCTATTTCATCAAATTCATTTCATACAGATAAGAACAACTTTCCTTAACATCTATACGTGCATCAGAAGTGAATCAGCTTTAAGCTACTTAATCTAGTGGTTTAATTGAGCGGCCAAATTAATCCAAACCATCTTGGCGAACGTTGAAGAACATACTCAAATCTTTATTTTATCCATCTTAAAGAAATTTAAGAACGAACTTTCAGTATTAAAAGGACATTTATTTTAATTCCTTATCAGATCGAACAATATTTATTTGTCTATTCATATAAATAAGTTTTGTGTTTGTTTTAAATTGTGGTAAGCTAAATTTCATGTTATTTTGTAGTATGAATTGTCAACTGTCCAGTGTCGCTGTTAGATATATGTTATTAGTTGCTTCCGATAGTGTGTATCACTGTGGGTAGGAGGGCGAGAGGAAGACCCAGGGACAGATAGCTGACGGCAGTGAGGGGGAGAGGGGTAATGACTGGACCAAGGTGGAGGGAGAGGGCTGGTGGAGACGCCTATGTTCCAAACAGACCCAGCCAGTGGCTCTAAGCTAATGATGATTACAAAAATAAAAATAATATTATTTAATTTTAAGACACCTTCTATTTTTCCTCAGAAATATTAACCCTTTTATTTGCTGAATTTGTGTGTTAGACTGTAAATCTTATGTTTAAGTCACTTTCTTATTAGTGGTAGATGCTGAGAGCTATCATTTTGTCAGTAATATTTTAAAGAGATACCAACTGACACTTAATATATTTTCTTTTCCTGTGGGAGGTTTCTAAGCTGAGTGTAGTCGAGGGAAAATTAGTATCGGTTGATGGTTTATTTAAGCTCAACCAGAACTATCCCACGTTCCGTATCCTTACACTTACACTCGTGGTTTGAAGACGAGCCCGACATTCTATATTACTCTGTAGTGTGTGTCTTTCCTGAGTTAAGGTCCCAGAGATCAAGCTCGAGTATGTCCGGAGAATGAAAATGGTTGAAATTGGAACTAGGCTTTCACTGCAATGAACAGCGGGGAGGACTGGATGTTGTGTCTGTTCTGTGGTAGTGATAGTTTGTAAGTATTGTGCTGATATTATACTTAGTTGATTAAAAATGTGCACGTTAGATACTCTTGATAAAAATTACGGCAATCTCAACGACCACGCTCTAAAGCGCTTGTGTACCGCTTATTAAGAAGTAAACCCAGACAAGTAGTATCTAGTAAGACGTGGTACATAAAATAAAAAAACACAATTTCACAACAATAAGAGTCCATCCATCACCTGATTTCGATTCCAGCATCTTTAGAAAGAGCTAAGTTGCATAAAACTCGTATTGTTGAAAAAGTGGACTAACAGTCACTAACGGTGACCTGGCGGTCTAGGGGTAAGGTGTCAGACCTCTGTGCTGGCGGCCGGGGTTCAATCCTCAGTCCCGGCAAAGATTTATCTGATTACCAAACCCTTCCTTCACCTCTGACAAGACATCTTGTGAATGTGAGGAATGCCAGGCCTCCACCGTGGTTCGGATTCCACGTTAAACTGTCGGTCCTTCATTTCATCTCACAATCACCCTACCATTATACATTATCGTAAGTGCGTATAACCCGAACGGGTAGTAAGACGCGGTGCTAATAATAATAATAAACAGTCACTAACGTCTAGTGTCTAGAAGTAAACCACCCGCACTGGTTTTATTTTGAAAAAAAAAACTAATAAAAATTGTAACGCCTGTGACAATAGGCTATTATATGTACCGTCGCGTTGTTCTGTTTGCATAAGTTAGTTTCAACAGGCGGCGGCGAATTTGCTTTGTGTGTTATATAGGACGTTGCCTACAATACTTTTTTCTATATCATTTATTGTTTTTAAATTAACTTTTTTAATATGATAAACCGAGCATATATCTTCTACAGGTGTTCTGAGACTGAACTTTTGTTAAAAGAAAAGTTCCATTCGGCATTATTCTCCTTCCAAGTCAATGCCGTTGTAGTTTCTTTGCGAGAAATTGAGTGTCATTCATTACTAGAGCCCGGATTTTGATAACCCGACATTTATTTTTTAAATTCCATATAAAATGACTTAAAAATTATTTTAAAAAAATTCAAATTAAAAAAAAAATCTAGAATTATTAACAAAAAATCGTAATAAAGGCACATGAGTAAAATAAACATGTGCTATACAAATAAAGAAAATTACATTGTAAATTAAAATTCAAGCAAACTCTTGCATTTATGGTGCCATCACGATTATTGCCATTATTAAGGCCCCGCGTTGAGCTCTAATTATTATGATTTCTTGCAGCCCCCACGATGGGCTACAATTATGGCGGCTACTTGCGTATACGTGCCCAGTGGTAGGTTCCAGTTATGGTAGTCCTTCCCTTTGTTATTGCCCGGTGATTTTAGTAGAATTTCTTGAATTCACTATAACTGATCAACTATTATGATGTTCGTTATGCCATGCCCCTCCAACACACGCTCTACAGTCGGTTGAAAATAAATTCACTAAAACACCCTTTAATTTATATTTATTTATATCTAATTCCGAAAATATTAAATTATTCTTTGAACAAAATATAACGCCATTTTATTTAAGGATTACATGGATAAATTTAGATAACGTCAAACTACATCTTCACCATTTAAGTATCCAGTACAGAGTGACGCCTTTCTCGTTTGTCTGGGCTTCCCCGTCCTGGACAAAGGAGGATGACATCATTATGGAAAATCTTAAACGCTGATTAGAGAAAAATATAGTACCATGAAATAAACTCACCGCTACTGCATGGGGTTACTATGTAGAATTATATAAAACATATTTAAATAAAATAAAAATAAATACATTATTTAAATTTGGAAAAAAATATAAAAATGAGGGTCATATATTATTATATCGTCATTATGTCATATCATATATTATATTGATTTACAAATATCTGTTTCATAAAGTAATAGCTGTCCCCTCCCAACATAACCCTCTACAGTCTTGTTGCAATGTCTCAACAGAAATGTGTAGCTTACAACAAACCAAGCAAAGAAAATCAAAAGTTCATAATATAAATCATCTTTTCATCCGACAACTATGTGACTAAAAGTTTATGCAGTATAAAATATGGATGGTATTCAAAAATATACTCATTCACCATAAATGTCTTGAAATGACCCAAAAATTCCAATATATATTCGAAGATTCCTAAAAATACCTAAAAATAACTCTAAAAAGACACAAAGAAAATATTACCTAAAATGACAACAAAAACCATCTAAAATATAGGTCTACATTTCTTTAACCAGGGGGATCATGAACAGAGTTTATGCCCTCAAGAACATTGTATTTGACGAACAAAAAAATATATGTCATCAAAACTCGGGCTCTGATTAGTACTTTAAGTTTTTAGTTGTTTACGCAAAGTTATCACAAGATATTTCTTATTATAATTATTATTAATTTGGTTCATTAAAGAAAACAACACATTTTTTAATTTGTACATTTTACACTAAAGTTGGCGATAATCTAAGCGGTAGAGACGAGGAGGGTATATTAAATTTATTATTAATTTGGTTCATTAAAGAAAACAACACATTTTTAAATTTGTACATTTTACACTAAAGTTGGCGATAATCTAAGCGGTAGAGACGAGGAGGGTATATTAAAGGAGATGCACGCCCAACTCATGGAAAGACTATGGATAAGTGAAAATCACATTTCAACCGAACGTGATTTGAACCCCAACCTTTCCGCCAATAGCGACCAAGTGCAAATACGAGTTTAATGCCTCAGACCACTCTGCCACTGCTGCGGGTGTTTACGCGTAGGTTTTGTTATTGTTTTTTTACGTTAAGTGACGTGTCGCTGGTGCTCAGTACCTCTCATGGTGACATCTGAGTCGCCCACACCTCGCCTGCTTTCTCAACCACGTGACTATAGTTAGATTCAAGGAGGAGTTGAACCAGTCGCTCTTAGAGGTGGGCTTGTCATCAATAAGAGTTATGTCTTCACGCTCTCGACCACTATTGAGGTCAAATGTCTAGTAATAAAACACACAAGGAAGATATACTCCAATGAATCTCCTATATTGTTTGAGAAACTCTCACATTGAAGACGGGAAGGGGAGAAGCTCGAATATGTTTTTGTCTTTTCTTTCCGACTGGCCTGTTTTTTTGTTGTTGTCGGCAAGGGGGAAGAATTCTTTTCTTTTCTTTCGCCCCAACACCAACACGATAT
>CABFOW010009163.1:0-14947 GCA_902141385.1 Timema californicum | reverse complement strand
TGTGTTTCACATTATTATTGTCTTTAATAAGACATACATATATCAAGCTATTAAATACGTGATTTGATTGGTTCTTTGCCTGGACCTCTTATATGTTATGTATGCGCTGGTTCCGATGCTGGCACTACTGCGATAAGCTCCCACTGTTGGGTTGATATTATTTCACTTTCTTTGGGTTCATACATGTCTCGTCTGAGGATTATTCAGGACGTCGGTCGATTAACCCAAACCATATTTGGCACCATCGTGTTGTTTGCGTATTAACATGGCCTCTTAATTTTAAGAAAGTTGATTTGAGGTCTGGTAATTAATGTGTCCCCCAAATCATCACATTGGTTTTGAACCCAACTCTTCTCTTACAAAGACGTAAAGATTTCTTTTGTATACTCAATGAAGTTATAAAAATAAAATTTAGCTTACAGTTTATTATCTATACGTTTCCTGTTTATGAATGTACATTATTACCAATTTTCAAATAAATGTTATTATTGTTACTGATGTAATTCCTTTGTTTATGGTATAAGATCAGTAGCTTACATTCATATAAAGACACAGGGTGGCAGAGACGAATTTCAAGGCAATTTTTAAGCCTCTTTATGGAAAATCCCATACAGTAGACCCAGTTGAAAATGAACCCTCGTCCCTGGAATCAAAGTATCTACTAGTTAAATATCACCAAAAAAATTGGGGATCTATTTCCTAAAATATATTTGTATACTTATATAAATAGAATGCTCAAATTAATAATAATATTTTTATATGAATGTGGTAAAAAGAGGGAATAATATTTTGTTGGAAAACTCTATGCTCAGTCGTTTTCTTTAAATTGTTTATATTGCTTGGAGGTGTTAAAGTATTTTACCTCCTGACATTGTTCTAGACAATAATTTGTCTGTTTCAAATTGTTATTTATAATACCCAATTGATTAAACCATGTATTAAATGGTACATTCATTTATCGACGGAAGGAGTTGGCAACCCTTTGTTACTGTGGGCCATATGGAGTTTTTTTAAAAAAAGGTTGATTTTTAAAGCTTTATTGAGGCAATTTTTAAAACTTTATATCAGTTATAATATATACTCGACGTGTTGTGGTTGTTGAGGCCTCCCTGTCTCCGACTAGGACTAGAGGACAATTGAGGGGTAGTAATCCTGGAACAATGAACCTAAATGTAAATACACTCCTTTTACCCTGAAAGGAAGCAATCTTCTTACCTTCTCACTATGGCCCTATCTTATGAGCTATTCCATAGTGAAATAGCGCAAGGTAAGCCTTACAGGGTGGACAAAGGGCACGTACATTTTCCAGAAATCTTTGGCGGGCCAGATAAATTCAAGTCTGGGTTCGAATTCTGATCGGTTGTATCGAAGGTGGTGTTTCCTAAGTAGTTTTTTATTCATCTTCCACGCAAACTCTTGTACATTTCCTCTAAAATCAACCCTTCTTACGTTCGCTGTATTAGTGTGGATATGACGATATCTCAAACAAAAAGTAAGACGTGGGGCACAAAAAGAAAATGACTAATGAATATCTCAATTNAATATCTCAATTTCAGGAGTTGGCTTAGCTGATTATAGATTATAAAATACCTAAGGTGTGTGGGGGGGAATGGGGGGGGAGGATGCAGGGAATGCGAGAAAAGGCCGGTGTTTTTGGCAGTTTTTATGACAAAACTCTTTTTGCCAAATTCAATAAAATATCGCTTCATTATAAACATATAGTTTAGTTTTATTCTCACGGTTATATCAACAGTTGTTGAATACCCATCATAAGCACAGTGGAATTAGATGACTAACATTTTAAATGAAGAGGAAAAGTTGTCATTAAATTTCAGGCCATCTTTGACAGATATTAAAGAAATGATGATGTATCCGTGTGAAGACAATTAAACTCTGTGTTTGTACTAAAGCAATATTGGATTTATTTTGATAAAAAAAAAGTTTTTGCTATAAAAACTGAAAAACCTGTGGCCTTTTCTCGCGTTCCCTACATACCCACCTCAACGAACGGAAGGAGACTAATCTTTGCTGACTTTATTCCTACAGAGGTGTGCTTTATGACGACACGGATGATGCCAGTGAGATATACGAGAGTAACCCGAAGCGACAGAAGGAGCGGCTCGCACTTAGTGCCGGTTTATACTGCGCGTGGTAGCCATGTTGAAATAAACAGTGTCATCCATCAGAGACCTGCAGGTCACAATATATCACAGCGCAGTGACTGCTACTGTCTCTGTGATTGTGTGTGTATGTGTGCCAAATAATTTACTACCTGACTCGTCACTTTAAGAGGCCAGCTCTGAACAGCCCGTCATAAGATCATTTAAAAACACATTCTTTGTTTTGGTGCAATTACTGTCATTTTTTATGTGGATGTGCAACTTGCTCACATCATTTTTTTAGAAAAGAGCAGCCCTTAGTTTCCTCTAAGACGACAGATAAAATATGCTGTGGTTTTCCCGCTGGGCCTCCCTACCCTTTCTGATTAAAAGCACACACATTGTGATAACAACTTTAATACTGTATGGATGAGGAAGGTAGAGTGCGAGAGCGACACCTTATAGGCAATCGTTTTTACATCGGTGTGCCACGGCACACTAGTGTGACACAATGAGTCAGCAGGTGGGCCTCGGCACACTAGTGTGATACAGGGGTCAGCATGTGGGCCACGGCACAATAGAGTGATACAGGGTTCAGCAGGTGTGCCACGGCACACTCGTATTACACAAGGAGTCAGTAGGGGTGCCACGGCACACTAATGTGATACAAGGGGCCAGTAGGTGTGCCACGGCACACTAATATGATACATGGGGCCAGCAGGTGTGCCACGGCACACTAATGTGATACATGGGATCAGCATGTGGGCCATGGCACACTAGTGTAATACAAGGGGTCAGCAGGTGTGCCACGGCACACTAGTGTGATACAAGGGGCCAGCAGGTGTGCCACGGCACACTTGTGTGACACAAGGGGCCAGCAGGGGTGCCACGGCACACTAATGTGATACATGGGGTCAGCAGGTGTATCACGGCACACTAGTGTGATACAAGGGGTCAGCAGGTGTACCACGACACAATAGTGTGTCACAAGGCGTCAGCAGGTGTGCTACGGAAGTTTGTGGGAAGATCAGAAAGAAACAAGAAAAAAAATTGTGAATTAAAAATAAATCATTTTAAATCAATGATCAACGTTATTTTTTTAATAGGGAGATAATTAGAGTTTTAACTGTTTAACTCTTAAACATGAATCTTAATACTTTTTTTTAAATGATAAAATCTCTCCTTAAAAAAATTAATGGAGTGCCTTGAAAAGCTTAGCGCCTTGTTTAGTGTGCCTTGAGTTGAAAAAAGTTTAAAATCGTTGCCTTGATTTGGGGGTTGTTCAATTGTGGATTTGTTGGCAAAGTTTGTAAGGGAGAGGGGTTCGTGGATCTCCCAATCAGATTTCTAAAAATTGAGTGTTTCTAGGTGTTATTAAAATATGTGTTCATGGTGTGTAGAGAAATTGGCTAGTAGTTAAATTATAATGTTTTACCCACTCCACAATATATTTCTACAAAATGTACATAGCAAATATACAAATACTTCGCCTATAATCTATTGGTATTAATTCCCTTTAGGAATGTTGATGGGTACAAATGGCATGTACCATCAATAAAAAATTAAGTGCGTGTAATATACCCATTTATTCCCTTGTTACTTAAAACATGCAAACTTTTAAAAGTAAAGTTTAATATATTTTAAATTATAATAATTTAAGATATTAATGAGGCTGTAAAACAATTAAAAGTAAATGTATAATTAATATGCCATTTAGTTTAAATAGCTAATAATTATGTATGCTCCTTCATAGCCAATGTCAAATTAAATCCAATCAAGTTTTCATAGGAATAATTTTATAATAATGGCTATAAAATCTAATATATATATACATTCATGATTTCATATGTCGGTTCAAGTGATTTGCAATTGTTACTCTTTAATATAACACAGTGAGGTCCTGTTTTAATTTGACCATCTGTTATTTCAGCTATCATTTTTTTAAATATATATTTCAGGTATGTAACGTATTTTTTGAACCAACTGATCATATAAGCACAAGATAGTTTTTATCAGCGATATCAAAATGGCCTACCAATTTTGCCGGGAAGGATATTTTCCCAAAATCTTCCAGGTTTATTTTATGTTACCAAAGTCAACATGAGACCAGTAGCTCTACTTCCCCTCCAAATTCAGTTGTGCAATAGATTTTTTTATCATTCAAGAAAAACACGTTGATCGCAGCTTGGTTTGAACCCACGAACATCGGGTGCAGGCAGGTGCAGGTGGCAGGAACATTGTTTGAATATACACTGTGTGACGAAGTCTATATGGTACATACAGTAGTTTTCCAATAAGGTTCAAGATGGTGGCCAGTCCAAAATATGTATGTATGTTTGTTTGTTCAATGATACCCGCCAAGTACGTCTACACAAGGAACTTTCGAGGCTAATGATTTTGTTTCTTTTACCACTCTGATCTTGGACTTCTCTTAAAAGTGAGTAGGTATACGAAATTACATGACGTTATAATTGCATCAGTTAAACACATGTAAGTGTCGAGATCTAGGAACACCATGTAAGTGTCGAGATCTTCTGTTTCACAGAACTACTAGTGACATCAATAGCTATAAAACATGTAAGTGTCGAGGTCTTCTGTTCACAGAACTACTAGTGACATCACTAGCTATAAAACAGCACTGATAAGAGCAGCGCTCGTGGAATAGTGAATCCCTCCCATGGTGACAAGAGATTGGTTAGTTAGGTTTAAGTTAGGTCACCAAGTAATTGGCTGTCCCCGTCATTTTCACTATCATCACCCTCACATTTCATCGGGACTTGGAAAGAGCCTCCACGGAAAGGATGTACCGTCAGTACATTCGGGCGTCCCCTGGGTAACGGTACATTAGTACTGGCTGATCTTTCCGTAGATCCAGCTAGAGATTGTGTAGCCCAGACGTGCCATTTTTAACAATAATATTCTAAGAAAATTGTAGCATTGCTGATCACAAAAATGTTTTTATTACTAAAGTGTCTCCCTACTTAAATCCCACTACAAGCTCTCTTTAAAAACACGAGATTTTTTCAACACCGCGTCTCACTGCCTGTTTAGGTCCTACGCACATGCACTAATTACGCTAGTGAGTTAGAGATAATGAAGATTGAATTTAGAGGAAGTGTACAGGCATTTGAATGGAGGAAAAGTGGAAAACCATTTATGAATAGCCACCCTCAGTACACCCGATTTGGATTCGAACCCCAATCTACCCGTTATCGGAAGTCTAGTCTTTTGATAGAATGACGCCTTAGACCATGTGGCCACCAAAGCGGGTAATCTTGAGATGACTTCGAAAGAACGAACGCATGCGTCCTTCCTTATGTGTGAGCCATCCAAGCCAGAGGCTGTCGCACATTAACCACGCGTGCAGGTCCGCAATATAATACACTCCTGCATCAGCAGGTCCACCCACACTCCATTGGGAGCTGATTGCAGGTGTGTGGAGGATGACGTCATCATCAACAGGTATGGCCAGGTGCGCAATCACTGTCCGTGAGGCCAGAGGATCGATGTACACTAGATTGTAGAGGGCTCTTCTAAATATGATTCAAAATCTATTTATTTTTTAAAATCGTCCGCGTATTAATGTCAGTAATAGATATGTGCGATACAAAGATGCCTTAAAATTGTTTCTTTGCAAGTTACCAATCACCCAAAGTCAAAGAAACGCGAGAAAAGGCAGTTTTAATGGCAAATATTTTTGGCTAAAATAAATCAAATATTTCTTGTGAACAAACCTTGAGTTTAATTTTCTTCACACAGTTGTTGAATATCTGTCAAGAGAATAGCAGCATTAGATTATTAACATTTTAAACTAAGAGAAAAAGCTTCCATTAAATTTCAGATCACCTTTAACAGATGCTCAACAAATTTTGAGGTCATCGTTGGAAGAAAACTAAACTCTATGTTTATATTGAGGAAATATTAGATTTATTTTAACCGAAAAATGTTTTGGTATAAAAACTGCAAAAATCACTTACCCTTTCTCGCATTACCTTCATCCCCACATTTAATGTTTTCTAGAAATATAAGCTCATCTTAAATTAGGAGCCATCCATGAACTATTTAACACTGTTGGGACCCCTTGGTGTTACATCACAGTGTTAGTGGATAATGTACCTACTATTATTATTAGCACCGCGTCTTGCTACCCGTTCGGGTTATATGCACTTACGCTAATATGTAATGGTAGGGTGATTGTGAGATGGAATGGAGGATATACAGTTTAACGTGGAATCCGAACCACGGTGGAGGCGTGGCATTCCCCACATTTACAAGTTGTGGTTAATACACGTCTTGTCAGAGGTGAAGGAAGGGCTTGGTGTTCAGATAAATCTGTGTTGGGACCGAGGATTGAACCCCGGACCACCAGCACTGAAGTCTAACTCCTTAACCCTAGACTTAAAGGTCACCTTTAGGATTTAAAATTAATTTTGAGTCCCTCATTTCACTGCAACAAAAGCTTCCCTGTGTAATATCGTAATTCACTCTTGGTTTGAAAAGTTACTTAACACAGTTTGGAAGGGGACTGGCTGGGTTAAATATATACGTGTGTTACACACCAATACACATGTAATAATGGCAAGCACTTTCTGTGATTAGGACCGTTAATGATGAACCTCTAAACGTGTTCCCACTTCTAGATGGACCGGTGTGTTGTTTACTATTAACTATGGTATGTTCTGCTGCTGTGCTCCAAGATGTCGAGGTATGTAGTGCCGCACGCCTAGCTCCTATACAACCTGTTGTACACGCATGCTTGAACAGTTTTGCTCTTTCAGTACGCCGAAATTTTGAACACAATTTAATGATATTAGCATAGTTTTCAGGATGCGAGTGTATAGAGGTTTTGTATTAATTTCGATTCTAACAAAGTTATGTTCAGTTTGGGCGTTGAGTTTCCGAACACCCTGTGTGTGTAAATATATATAATATTATAATATTCCCTGGTACCAAACTTACAATGAACTCTAACTCAGACGTATCCCAACTAATTTCACAAAATATCATGGCTAAGAAATAAACTTCATCAAAAAAGTCGGGGTTCGAAACAACAAAGTATTAACAGGTAGAGTTTTAATGATATTTCCCACAGAACAGCGCTTGTATGTTCTTATATGGATATATAAGTAGAGGGATATCTAAAAAGACTAATGAGTTAAGGATAGATTATATATTCCAGTCATCAAAACCAGGTAGAAGAAAAAACTGTAGCGATTAAGCAAGTGAAACAAGTCAACCGTTAAATTTTTTTAATACATTTATCGTAGTGTTGTGAGAAATATTTTATGGATCATAATTAATTCCAATTCTTCTTTTGTTGGCGTAGCGAAGTAGTTAAACCCATCAGGTAAATTATATGGACGATAATGGTCGTAATAAATGAAACCACTCGTGGCTGAATGGTATTTGAACGCTTATTTATTAAAAGCCAACCAGTGTTCTCGATTCACTAATCAGTTTCATAACGCCCCATCAGGTTTCACCACTTTCAATTCAGTGAGCTCATCCAGCAAGGTTTTGCATTCCCAAGGTGCACAGAGTTGAGTATATGGGTGACTTCTTTATCCGGACCGTCACTTAGATTGGATCGGAACATAATTCTGGGATCATGATCAACTTAACATTCACATAATGTTCAGGGGCACGTAGTTTCACGCTACATGGATGTTAAGTTAAGGGTCCAGCGTGTTTTATTTTAGCACAGCAGCGTCTTACTACCTGTCCAGGTTATAAGTATATGTACTAACTACACTGGTAATCTAGGAAGAAGGAAGGTTGAATGAATAGGGTACTTAGCCACATTTTCTTGTAGGGAGAGTGGGAAACCATTTAGATAAAACACACTCAATACACTCAACCAGGATTTGAACCTCTATCTCCCTGTCATTGGCAATCCAGTGTATTAGATCATGCGGTCACCACTGGTCTCAGTGGTATTCAACCTGGGGTAGGCCTATACAGATACAGCTTAGGGGTTACGAAACGAAGGTGTATATATAATTTCATTATACACACCGATGTATAGATTTATTATGTAATGGTAAACACTGAACAATCAGGTCCAGATTTAGGGATAGTCACAAGAGAGTAAGGACATGCAAACTAGCAGTACTAGTTTTATTTGAGGTGTAGATTATAGAATACGTACAGCTTGCATCATGCACCAACAATATAAAGGGTAGGCTTGTTAGTAGTTCATTTGTTTATTCATGGTATGAAGACGACTTCTCCGGTGTTTGGTCCCAACGTCTTGCAAAATTTAAAATGTTACAATTTATGTTGTTCTATTGCAAGTATTTGCAGCCTAATCAAACTTAAGTGCTTTGGTTTCATTTTATTGAACAATTTGTTTTCAAACCGTTCAAATACATTGTATGTTTCTTTCTCGAATTGTTACGTTAGTTTATATTAATCCTGATTACACACTAGTTTCTAAACATTAAGTAAATGTTAAGTTGATCATGATTCCGGCATCAATCTTTAAATATTTTGCATCAAACGAGCAGAGATTCAAGCACTGGTTTCTCTAAACACATGAATACTTAACACGCCTTGCCTAGAAATTGCAAATAGTGGAATGAATAAATGACTCCTTTCTAATGTCAGTGACCTTGGAACCACACGTATTGGTAGCTTTCATTGACAGGGAGGTCGATATTTGAATCCAAGAAGGGTGCTGTGATTGTGGTTTAACACTTATGGATTTTACTGTGTATTTTTTTTATCCTCTTTTCACTATATTGCGGTTACATTTATATTATTTTACACCAAATTAAAACGTTTGATAAGTTTAAAATTTAAACAGTATTATATTTAAGTTCTTGATTTTTGTTAAATGGGAAAGAATAGTATATTTCCAGGCACTGCTCAGTAGTGCTTTTTTTTTACTTAATTCGCCAAAGTAGCTTGTACTGACATTTTGATGTCAGATATCACGAAATTACTAGAATAGCTATTATAAAAATTATGAGTATGTACACTGAAAAATTAACTTTCTAAAACCATGTTTTAGAAATACTTACTGTTAAAACGAAGATAATCAATCTATAAATTACTATATGTATATTGTATACACTCTAAAATTCAAAATGTATTGGAAATGTTTGACCACTCCAACATATTTTTAAAATTAATTATGAAATCATAAATCTATTTCTCTCAAACTTTTCCTGCAAACAAATATGTTTTCGTTATTTATTTGCTTGGAAGAACAAAATTCCACTTTTTATGCGTGCAGACATTGTTAAAACTTGTATCTCTTGTGCGCATGTATTTGTAATGAGACACAGTTGTAAGATTTGACCTGTTCTATTTGCCAATTACTCTCAGGTTTTAATGATCGCTTCTAGTTTTGCTAATGGCAGTCATAATAGCTGGTTGTTCACACGGTCGACACCGTCAAAACGTTCTGTACTCGGTTTAAATGGGGTTTTTTTAAAGGCCAGCGTTTACGAGACACGAATGATGAGACGTCAGACATATCTACTGTTACAGAGTCGTCCCTAGAACATTGGCTTGATGAAAGTAGTAGTGGTCCATTAGAATGGCCTTCTGTTCGACACCCGCGGGCCACTATACTATTACGGTCAGTGTACTCGCGCATCTCTGGGAAACTTTCACTCAATGAGTGTCTTCGTGTGAGATGTGATGATGTCACAACAGGCATTTCCACTGACAGGTAGTCACGATGTTTAATACGTCAGGCTCACTATGTATTTCTTTTAATGTCAAATTTTCACACGCTAAAGATTTTCTCAACTACTTGTGTAAATTTGAATGAATTGAAAAATGACACCTGTGCATGGGAATCGAACCATAGACCTTTGACTTAGCACGCCAATACTCTCTACCACTGATCTATCCAAGATTATATCCGTGCTCAGCGTAATTGTTTGCTTATATTCTAAGACAGAGTCTGTGATGGACGTGTGTATATAATCGACTACAGAGCTATCATTAATATAACAGCCACCAGTTACTCAGTTGTGGTTCTACGCTGACAATAGTACAGCTACATCGTACTGTGCGCTCCAAACCAATCAAGATGGAACAAAGCAAATATTTAAAATAAAATATACATTAAAGGCAAAGTTACGGCCTGACATTCGTAATTACAATCATTTAACCCCCAAGTTACGACTTTCATATCTAAATTTTATTGCGATGATTTCTTCCAAACTTATATAAATTTGAAATCTCATGGTTAATTTAGTTTAAAGGATCCCTTACCACTATTCACGCGGTCATTAAGCTCACCATTATTGGATTTTAAAAAGTGACGGAAAAATATATAAAGTAGAGTTTAACAGCACAATTCAATAAATTTCATTTCCAATAGAATAGTGTTTTCTAGTGAAAAATAATCGGAAACACATTAAAATCAAAACAACGTAACTTATTTGAAAAGGTAAAATATTTGGTTGGACAACATATTATATCATTAATAAACCATTTATCATTCACCATACTATTCCATGAATATGATACATCGTTGAAAGTTATAGGTCTGTATTAATGACAAATCAATGTTTGCCCCGATATTACAGCTTTTGTAGGAGTAGGGCTGCCATGGCTTTGCAAGGTTGAGACTCACTTAGCACAGGGAAAAACAGGTTATTATATAATAATGTTTATTTTTTCATTTATTTGATATATTTAATATGCACTTCATGTAACCACCGATTATATCAGCCAATGACTTATTAACTAGCTTAAATTTAGAACCGACACAACGGTTATCCCACGGCCGTTAATTCGCATCACTGAAAGGAGAACCCCACATGTCAACGGTACATTTTTAGCCATGCTAGGAATCGACCCTGGGACCCTTAGCTCAGTGACAGACACGCTACCTATTGAGCTATGAATGGTAGCGTAAGAAACACAGGACGGGGCAGGCAAGGTTCTTGTAAATAGTGTCAATGAAGGGTACCGCAGTCCTGAAGAGAAACAGTTGGTTGTCACGTGTTGACTAAAAAACTTAGGGGTGAGTCTTTATTTACTTCCAACAGGTGTTTGGACAGTTCATCCTCCAGATAATGTTCTACTTTCTTTAATATTGCGCTTATCATTGAACTGTTGCATATTAAGTATGAAATAATTAGTAAATAGTGTAGCTGGAAATTCTTATATTAGTGCGAGTTCCCCATATTTTGTCCTCACATGCATTCGCAACTATGGTTTAGCAACATCTCAAAGCACTCACTCTCATAAGAGCATGCATGTATAGTTGGTTGTATCGCACGAGACTAAAAATACCTGGGGTGCAACCATCATGTGTGAAATTATCTCGAGGTATTCACCTTCAAGATAGCATGTATGTTGTTACCCAACACGTGGTGAGGTGCATCTGGTGATCAGCTATCACCTCAATTCGACACAAAACTAACAATCCCTGACGGACAAATTTATTAAACTTTTGCACAAAGCGATGAATACAAATTTTAAACCGATGGGTTTTATCATAATGTTTTATAAGTATTGAGCTCGTGTCTGCTTACCGATTCTTGTTTATTTATGAGGCTTTTATATAAGGAATGTGGTACAATGCCTCGTAAATCGTTTGAATAAAATAGTTTAGTTTCTTAAATGATGTTAGTATTACCGCTATCCATTCGAACTCAACAATATTTAAACTAATTAGTTAAGAAGAAGGTATTTACAGGGTACATATTAAGAAAATACATCGCATAGAAGGCCATCCAGTGTAATATGTCAAACACAATAACCGTTCATTTTATGCTTGAAGAAAAAACAAATATATTTCACAGTATTTTTTGACCACACTCAATATTGAACTCGTAACCCTTAAATCACTAAAAAAAAATACCGGGTAGGCAATAGTGCTGGATTGATATAATTTAATAGTTAATTTATAGGGGTTTAGTGGGATTATTAACAATTTGTAGAAAAAATATAGCTATCTGAATTCACGGGGTTGATAGGAGAAATATTCAATTATTTTAAAACTTTCACATCTATTCAATAGTTTTACTTGGCCAACTATTAGTAGTATTTATAATATTTTTCCATTTGCTGGGGATAAATAGTTTGATTATTATAATATTTTAAAGGTGCGTCTACACTTTGAGGACATTAAGAGTTAAAATGAATATTAAAAACAACTAGATTGGTTATATATTTAATTAAAAGTTAAAATATATTATCTTTAAAAAAATATTTTTCAGGAAAATAGGATATAGCCTCTAGTTTAGTTTTATACACTATCGTATAACTAGAAATCCCTTTAATGATTTTGGAGTTTTTTCCCATCCAAATGACTTGTCCCATGACAATATAAAGTTAAGTGGAAAATCATGAATTCATTTCCAGGTAGTAAATTACTTTATAAAATTGACAAATAAAACTATTACAACATCTAAGTGGCAATATTTCGGCTATCTAGGCAAATACTCTGCCTTGTTGAGTTGATTGGGGCACGATGTTAGTGGGTAGGCAATCTACCCAACAGCCTAGTACTCTGGGTTGCGGTTTAGTGGTGGTTCAGGCTCTTAGAGTGTTACCAAAAAAATGAAACGGCATCTCCTGACCACATGAAATGTATCCTAGTTCGACATCAAAAAAATAATAACTACTATAAATCAGCTGGACTTACTACACGGATAGTAGACTTGACTCCGAACAAGAAACAACCCAGGTTTTAATTACGATCAATTACTCGTAAAATAGTTATATAATGGGTTTTTCTTTTTTTACTGTGGCAGGGGAGAATGTCGACTAATAAAGCTTGTCTATCGGTGACGTGAATGTTGGGGTTTGAACCCTGATTTTTATATTCTATGGTGTTTATTTGTAAATGGTGTACTCTCTTCCATAAAATGAGGACAGATTCCCTTTAAACTCACATCTCTTAAATAATACAAACAGCTTGTAAGGCATGGTGTACGTAAAAAAAAAAGTTCAAACATTTCAGTTGTAGATGTCTATGTTAAATTTCAGTGGTTAAAAACTGGGCGAAATTCAAGGAAGTCGCTGTCCCTGATCGAGACGAGTTCGTGTCTAGTTTCTTGTATATTATTAAACTTTCTAGTAATATTCACCTGGACTAGCTACAGTAAGAATGAACACGGTTAACAAGTACTGTATCTGAGGCACTAAAGCTACTAAAGCTACTTTAATGTATTCATATATCAAGCTATGTGATCTGCAACTGACACTTTTATAGAGAATACCAACATTGGCTAAGAAAAAATATATTAATTGTTTCAAAAGTTTTTTCTTGAAAATTTGACTCTACAGAGCTGATATTGGTGCTATGGCCTATTATTATTAATATTATTATTATTATTATTATCATCATCATCATCATCATCATCATCATTGACAATGATAGTATTAAAAACACATGTAGCACATTAATCAGCACGGTGAGGCGAAGTACCAGTAAGGTACCGTACGTGTAAGAGAATGTAACTGTCCTGTTAAGGCAACACATGCCGGCCCTTATTTGGCAGATGTCGGCCCCGGTCCATCTTCATCAACTTCATATCTCTCTCTCTCTCTAACACACACTCTTACTCTCTGAATGGTTCCCAATATGGACCACTTGCATCATGCGTTATTGTGTATGCTCATAGCCTCGAAACATGGATGAAACCATGATTTGTTTTAGTTTCCCTTGGAGCTCGTGAGTCACTTAGAGAAGTTACACCAAGTCTTCATAACCTATTCAATATGTATCATTTGTTTAACAAATAACAATGTACTGTACATATACAATATTTATTAGTACTATTCTATAGGTATTAATAGTAATTAATAAAAAGTGACAGCTGCAGCTCACAAAGCTAGACGTATGATTACACGAGAGTAGATATTGTAACTATTCTAACGTCAGAAAAGGCTGTTTCTGTGAAAATTAGCCTGTACATGTCTCAAGTTTAAGGACGTACTTTAATTTATGAAGTTCACTTTCATTTATTCGATTACAAATGTAAATTAAATATATTTAATAATTAGCTGTGCACATAAGCTCAGTATTGTTCTGTTCATGAAATATTACCAAGTCTTATATTTTTCTTGTGAAACGTGATGCAAACTATTTTCATTCAATAAACTCTTACTAGGCTAATGTGTTAAGCCCCTTGACCGGGATCGAACCCCAACCTCCCCCTTACGGACAGTCCAATATACTGTGAGAGTGACACCTTAGAACATGGGGCCACCGAAGTGGGTCATTAAGGTGGGAGTAGTTTAATCTTCTTCACGTGTTGATATCAACAGTTGTTGAATATCCGTCAAGGGTGTCCTGGAGTTTAATGACAACTTTTCCTCTTCATTTAAAAAGATTACTCATCTAATGCCGCAATGTTTATGACAGATATTCAACAAAATGTTGATATCACCATTGGAAGAAAATTAAACTTTATATTTATGTTGTATCAATATTCTATTTATTTTGACTAAAACTTGTTTTATTATAAAAACCTGACAGAACACTTACCTTTTCTCGCGTCCCCTACACTCCCACCTTGACTCGTTAAACAACCCCTATGTTAATGCCGCATGGACCAACTAGCCCCATGGTATAGGGAGTGTTCGGTGCTCATGGCTATGAACCACGTTCGATTCCCGGTTGGTATCACGGGTATCTATCCCGAAAGGAGAATTATCTCAATGGTCACCTGGGCTTTAGTTAGTAAGTCTTGAGTTAGATTGTAATTAGGTTTAAGTTAGGTTTAAGATCATTCCCGGCTCACACATTCATAATAACTATCATCACATCTCATTACATGTAGCCAACCTTCTATGGTGTACCCTGGGCAACGTTCTGTCACCAGAGAGGCTAACAGTCTACACACAGACAACCTCCTATGGTGTACCCTGGG
>CABFOW010009162.1:0-14948 GCA_902141385.1 Timema californicum | reverse complement strand
AGGACCTACAGTTTAACGTGGGATCCGAACCACGGTGGAGGCCTGGCATTCCCCACATTCACAAGATGTCTTGTCAGAGGTATTATATTATGGATCACTGTATAATTTTCTCTTCACAGGGTTGATTAAACAGACTAAGAATTGTAAATACAATTTCCCGCCATTGATGATTGTGGCGACATTATTTTACAGGTTCCAAACAAAAGGATTCCTCGGGGCTGGTGTTAATGTTTGTCCTTTTATGTTTCCCATGTTTTATTCATGTTTTAATGTTTATGTTTACTGTTTATTAATAAAACCATATAAACAAAAAAACAAACAAAAGGATTCCTATAAAAATCAGACTTTAGCACACTTTATTATTAAAAAAACTGTGTTTATGTTTTAATTTAATGCTCTTAATGTTTTAAAATACAGATTGTGTGTGTATTATCCACTAAACGCCGAATTGAGTGGTACATAATATCCATAATTGATCTATTTTGTTTTATGCTGGAGGAAATTGCCAAGCTATTAAGGTTTTTAGTTACGATTATAGCCACTTTTAAATACCATATTCCTTAAATTGAGAAACTACACTTGAACCCGGGACCTTTGGTTGAGTACGTAATTTTCTTATCACTGAGTTATTCAGGGGGTATCTGTGGCCCAGGGTCATTCTTCAGCGGTCAACGACCATTTCCGCACGTCCATTACAGACTCTGCCTTAAAGTATGACTCCTGGATAGCTCAGTGGTAAGAGTATTGGTGTATTAAACGAAAAGTCCCAGGTTCAATTACCGTATATATATAATTTTTCAATTCAAAGAATACATTATGGTTAATTTCGATTAGCTCTCTCTCTTTTTTAAAAAAAGTATACTTTAGATCTTGAAATTTGATTTGCTCCCGAACTCAAAATAGTGAGTTTTACAAAACTGAATGTCTGTCTGTCCGTCCCTGGGACTATATACGATACGGTTTGATGGGTTTCATTCAAACTTTATGTTTAGATGTTATTTTACTATACTTAAGGGAGAGATCGAAATTTTAACTTGGGAGTTGAAATTAAGGATTTTTTTTAACTAATGCAAATTCTAAATTTCTCAAAAATTACTAACGTTTAAAAAAAAAGAACATTCGGATATTGATCTTCAGAGAAAATTTCATTTGAGATTAACCTTGTGTCGGTATTTAAAAATTATCTTACAAACTACAATAAACAAAGAAGTAGCTATGTACGATTTTATGATTGTATACTCATGGAGATGCCAAACGCTGATCAACTACTCTAGGGCAAAGGTTCTCAACCCGGGGCTCGCAAAACAAATCTAGATTTTAAAGTTATTATTATTATTATTATTATTATTATTANTGATCAACTACTCTAGGGCAAAGGTTCTCAACCCGGGGCTCGCAAAACAAATCTAGATTTTAAAGTTATTATTATTATTATTATTATTATTATTATTACTATTATTATTATTATTATTAGCACCGCGTCTTACTACCCGTTCGGGTTATACGCATTTACGCTAATGTGTAATGGTAGGGTGATTGTGAGATGAAATGAAGGACTTACAGTTTAACGTGGAATCCGAACCACGGTGGAGGCCTTTCATTCCCCAAATCCACAAGATGTCTTGTCATAGGTGAAGGAAGGGTTTCGTAATCAGATAAATCTGTGCCGGTACCGAGGATTGAACGCCGGCCGCCAGCACAGAAGTCTGACACCTTACCCCTAGACAGCCAGGTCACCTCAAAGTACACTTAAAACTAAAAGTTAAGAAAAAGAGAGTTATAGTGAAATAAATATTTGTCGCTGGATATAATGTGCACATGGTTTATATTTAAACTTTTTAAACAACCGACTTGAATAAAACATTATTAAATCCATAGTAATTTCACATTTTATCAATTTTATTTAACAAAATGGAGATGAAATATTACCGGGACATAAGGTCTTTATTCCGGGAAGAACGTTCACCTCACCATAAAGACCGTGATGTGTTCCTACCTAGAGCAGATATCTCGTAGACAAGGAAACTCAGTATAAATCCCAGCAGCTGCACCATGATCACAACCACTACCTCCATCACTGCTGGCTAGAAACACACTGGCCACTGGCATCGCCCCTACCCCTACCATACATCACACTTCCTGCGCGTTCGGTGACAATAACTCATTACACTTTCACAGATTCGTGACTCTGTGGCGACTCGGATATGAACACCTATACTTGCCTGGATAGAGTATAGAAAACCACCGTGTTTGAAAATACCCTCATTGCATCTAGTTTAGTTAGATCATCTTCCGTCCGAACCGACATTTATTGGAAGGGCTCCAAATTATTTTAGGGTATATTAGTTTATCTTTACTAGAAGGTAATACTTTATTATTTAAGTCGTTATCTAAGTAAAATAATATATTATAGTATAAGACAGTTAGGTAATAAAAATATTGCTGGAGAAAATTGAAATATATATCAATAAATGGCGAATGAAATAAAATTGACTAAAAACCAAGGCCTTATATGAATAAAAAAATGGCTTGTATAAGTGCAATACATGATGTTATTATGCTCGGCGGTTCAGTTATAATAATAACAACACTATGTAAACTACACTTATGACTGAAAACATATACTATTTTTCTGGCGCCCTTTATTGGGAATTTCAAAATATCAAGCATGTTCAATGGCTCATCCCAGAGTTTCTAACAGGGTTTGTATCCACTCTAGTTTTTTGGAAACGGTTGACTTTATAATTAATTCAATTTTGAAATTGTCAAGAACATTTCCCATTCTATGAATTAAATGTCCAATCCTCATTTTCAACTGTTACCAGTATCACGTCTTGCCACTGAACGAGTATTTAGCGTCTATGCATGTAGGATTATTACTGACATCGTAAGTGCTTCTTTATTTCTCTTTCGCATGTAGGCTACTCAAGGAGTTAAGGTTGGAATCGGTGTCACCTGAAAATAAGTGCCCGAAGTAAGTTTTATTTCGATACTTGATCTATATAATAGCTACAACCAAAGATAGTTGTACTAATGGTCTTTTCTAAATAAAATTAAGTAAAGAATTTACATTATTATATTATAAATACGTCCATATTATAGAGTTTGACTTTTTAAGTATAGGCCTTCTTTATGTTCAGAATTGAATAATTCCACATTTCTCCAAAATTTGTTTGATAAAGACAACCAAAAGTAGTGAAACCGAATAAATTCTCAATCAAATTATAAATGGAAGAAACTTGAATATTGATCTATTCTTTGTGCCAAAATTCACAGTCTATTCAAGAATAATACACAATTATATCTATCTAAATTATTTTTTGGAATTAATGGGTGACAAAAATAAATAGAGTGACTATGGATTTGTAGTTCATACGTACATGGACTAAGATATATTTAATTATAAATTATATACCTGTCTATAGAAAATAAGGAAACACCAAATAAATTGAAATTGGTATAAGACATAGAACATATATTATTTATATTAGACATAAAAATGATGTAAACAGAATATTGTTTTAGATATTTCATACATAAATCGTACCAAACCAGTATTAAAAAAATAGTGTATACATTATATAAATAATTATGTGTAGGCTAGTACCAAGCATATAGACATTAAGAGAGGAATACATAAAAATGTTAATAAACATATTGTATGGAAAATTTTATGTATGTGCTACCATAGGATATCAAAAGGATGGAATTAAAAATGCCGATCTAAGGGAAATACACATTTATAGTATACGAAATAAATATTAATGGATTTTAATTAATAATTAAAATTAGCTAATTTGTTAAAATAGTTGGCTATGCCTCTTTAGTATTTCTGTAAGTATGTGGAAAACCCCGTATCTCTTATCTTGTCATGATGTCTGGGATAAAAATAGTTGGGGAAGGTGACCTGATCAATGACTGTACGACTGATTGGTTGGCTTACTTGGGTTTAATTAGTAATAAGTCAGGTTTACAAATAGGCGTATTGCCAACATAGAATTAGATTTAGGGTCGTGATTGGATATCTGAGCAAGGGGAGGTTTGTACGGTCAGCACTACATTACCTCCATGTATAGGTGTCCAGGGTGATATCCCATCGGGTCACTTTTAAACTCAGCTGGTGCTACTCATGGCACACACAACATAATTTTTACATACACATGACAACTGTACACAAGTAACCATCTACAACAAACGGCCTACAACACTAGCACTCATGGCAAACACCAATAACCAACTGTTTACTAGCTTCTAGCACGCATGAAATTCAAGACACGTCATCAACAAACGGACTCATCATCATAACATACTTTGACAACTGTCAACGGCCAACTGTTTATAGCTTCTTTCTAGGACGTCTAGAATCTAGTTTACGCCTTCTTGGAATTTACTCCCATTTATGTGTCAGTGACCAATCTGAAGGTATCTGTGCCACAGCGGATCACACATCAGCTCATGATATAAGCTAATTTACCAAGAGCTGTGACTTAATGTTTATTCAGCCGAATACTACTCAAGTTAAAGCTGATTAATAGTGAATCCAAGCATCCGTCCAACAAAATCTTTACAGTGGATACAGTTCAAGTTGAAATAAATGTAGCTCCGTTTAGAGCATCACATTTTATTAGTTTTCTCATTTATCATTATTATGTTTCTTTCTAGTCAGCTAACTATGATATTAAGATTATGTTGCAATCCTTAAAAAATGCAATTTTATATAAAGTAAATTCCTATCGTCTGTAAATAAGTTTGAAATTCCCATTGAGTTCACAGCTATCTATTTATAATGAGATATTGCCCTGTGATTGAGCAGTACCTATAACAATATTGGGTTTTGCGATGATGGCGACGCGAGCCTGTCTTAATAGCGATCTAATATTAACTAAGACAACAGACCTATATATGTATATGGCCTACCCCTTGCCTCTTGGACCCCTTGTCACCAGGGTTAAAACTAACTAATAGAAAGACTCCTGGCGACCGGTGTTGTGAAGGCTGGCTTCCTATTGGGTAGAGGGAGCCAGTGAATCACAAGAGTTTACTAAATACTGCGGAGTTGATCTTTGAAAGAAAAATAAGTTTTATGGTGCAAGATATTGAAATTATTTCTGAAAAGCGCTTGACTCTCTATGGATCAAGTATTAAAAGGATATTTTACAAACAGTATTTTAAAGAGAAATGCACTTCATCCATGACTTTTAAAAAAAAATATATATGAGAGGGGTCCAAAACAGTATAATTACAAGCTCATGAGCTAATATTAACTAGGACATAAATATTGTTTCATATTAGAGAGATAATTTTGAAACGAATTAATTGCCTTTCCTCTAATGCCGGATTTATCTAACTTGTTTAAAAGTATATTATGATTCACCTTATCAAATACCTTTCTAAGATCAGTAAAAATCATTTGTAATTTTATTATTATTAATGGCATATATATAGTTTAGACATAAAGTCAAGCACTCCAATGTAACTGCTAGCCCCATTTCTGTATCCGTTGTATTCAGAATTACAGGTTTTTCCTTATTAGAATAAAGTAGGTAATTAATTATATGATAATGTATGTTTATCAGTTTTCCTGAACTGATTAAATTGCTTTTCATAAACTTTAATTTTTGAGTCGTATCATTTCAATAGACTCTGGTTTGTACTTTGAAAATAGGAAATACACTTTTTGAATAAGCTATTTTTGTGTTGGCACACCTGATTAAGACAAAAGAATTTTGAAACTGATAAAGTAAGATCAACATGGTTCCATCTTTCACATCATACAAGTTTGTTTAAGAATATACCTATCTGGTAAGACATTTAAGTTTTACTATCTCTAATATAAGATATGTTTGTGTTAGACATTGTAGGTAATATGTCGTATTAATTCAAACTACATCAAATACCTTGTGCCAAAATATTCTATGGCTCTCCCCATGTTAAGATATATTTTTGTAAACAATTCAATGAAGCGGGAATGCAAATTATGTGTTTAGGTTAGTTATTAACTAGCTAATCATCCCAAGGAATGTTTTACCGTGTTTTTATGTTATTAATAATTACCGTCCATCTTGCTTCATACATTCATGATTGATACTAGATTGAAGATTGAATCATCTTTTTATTATATAAGATAATTTAATTCCTGTTTTTATGTACTAATTAAATTGCACAAGAAAAAATAATACTATAGGATATATACACGAAAACCGACTTCATATATTCCATATAATACTAAACAACTATACCAATAAACACAGTACATATTCACAAAACAAACATTTATGTTTTAGACATACTTCTGTTTGAAAACATTAGGGTCTTATTTTAATTAGAATATTTACTGGTGATTTCATCATGTACAGACTACGGTGAACATTACGTGGCTTAGTTAAATATGAATTATAGTAAGTTGGCAACATAAAGGTCAAAAATATGCTTAGGCTCTCAAATTTGTCAAGACTATCACAATATTTAGTGTTTATGACAAGCTAGTAGCTTATTTCAACTTAGCCTAGCATTGAACGTGCAGTAAACACGCTAAAGTTAAGTTAATATGAGTCATATTACTATAATCAACATCGATTATAAATCTAGTGATTTCTGCACAAACTATGTTGTGCACCTTGTATTTTGTTTTCTTTTGAATAGATCATGTTTTGTGCAGTGTTTGTTAACAATGGTGGTGTTACATTGCATACGTGAGTGATTATATGGTATTATAATTATTATAGTAAACATTTGCACTAGTCTAGATTTGAACTCCACCCTTTAAGACTGGTGATCATGATGATTAAGAAATTCAATTGTTAGTTCTAGGTGAGCTAAAATCAATTTTGGATCTAAGGTAACTTTTACTTAGATAGCATCACTTTTAAATTATTTGTAATTTAGTTCTTCATATAATGTCACACAAAATTAACTACACCATGTTTGGCATTATAGGCATAAGATGGAGGAAGACGTGACCAGCAAAAGGGCGACTCGCCGTCTCCGAGATCGCAAGAACCCTAAATTCTACACTGATGACTGGGCGCTGGGAGAAGACGAAATCGATGGTTACCATTCATTTCCTCTTGAAGAAAAACTGGAATCCGATCAATTTAACCATTCTTTTGTTAAAAAGATGAACGGTTCAGATTTAACCATAGCCTACTTTCAAGAACACGGCTTTAATACTCCATTACTCTTTGATGACAAAGCTGGCCTGGACCTGAGACTTCCCAGTCCTAATTTCACGGTGAACGATGTGCGAATGTGTGTTGGATCACGTCGCTTGATAGACGTGGTGGACGTTACTACGCAGAAAAATATAGAAATGTCCATGAAGGATTGGCAGAAGTATTATGAAAGTACGAGTAAAGACAGGCTGTTAAATGTCATATCTCTAGAGTTTAGTCATACGAAGCTTGAAAACTATGTTCAAACCCCAAAAGTTGTGCGACTTTTAGATTGGGTGGACTGCGTGTGGCCAAGACATTTTAAAGAAGCTCAGATTGAGGCCACCAATGTCGTCGATGAGATGAAATATCCCAAAGTACAGAAATATGTTCTGATGTCTGTAAAGGGATGTTACACAGACTTCCACATAGACTTTGGAGGGACATCTGTCTGGTATCACATCCTTAGAGGTAGCAAGATTTTCTGGCTTATCCCCCCTACAGAAGACAATCTAGTACTGTATGAAAAGTGGGTGTTGTCAGGTAAACAAGGTGATGTGTTTTTTGGTGACATTGTGAAAAAATGTGGGCGTGTGACTTTGGCAACAGGCAGCACATTTTTTATTCCGTCGGGTTGGATTCATGCTGTCTACACCCCTCTAGACTCGCTTGTTTTTGGAGGGAACTTCTTGCATTCGTTTGGTATCGAGATGCAACTAAGAATCGCCCAGATTGAGGAGAAAACTCATGTACCACAAAAGTTTCGTTACCCCTTCTTCACAGAAATGTTATGGTATGGGTTAGAACGTTACGTTTACAACTGCTTGGGGGTTTCACATTTGTGTAGTGAGGACTATTATGATGAAGATGTTAGCGCCAAAGTGGAACCCCAAAAAACTGAAACTGAATTAAATGTTAATCTAACACAGATAGAAGTTTCTGGTATAAAAGGAATTGTAATTTATCTTTTTTCTCTACCTTACAATAAAAGAAGTGTGCCAGAATTGATTCAAAATCCAGCCTCCCTCATAAAGGAAGTAAAAGTTTTGTTAGAGAAACACCGTCCTGATAGCCAAAAATTGTCTATTACAGGGAAAGCGGTCTTGCCACCTTTAGCAGATATAAATGATGCGGATATCCCAAAGCGTAAGATCAGCTCTGCGCCAGTCGGTCGTCCACCCGGTCAGAAACGTAAGCGGGACAGTGACTTGTGGTAAAGCAGCCAAAGCCGGTCGGAGTGCGTAGGAGGAGAGTTCGCTGCAGAAAGTGTGAGCCATGTCTGCGCAGTGATTGCGGTGAGTGTAACCACTGCGCCGATATGGTGAAGTACGGCGGACCAGGCCGCATGAAACAAACATGTGTGATGAGGAAGTGTTTGCAACCCATGTTCTCTCCGACATCCACCTGCACCGTGTGCGGGTTGAATGGGTGGTGGGAGAAACCGGTCCTGCTCACCGCCAAGATGTTAGAGCAGACTGCACCTAGTGCCCTGATGGAGTGCGTCCTTTGCCACGAGATCACACACCCAAACTGTTGGAAGAAACTGTATCCGGACGTAGAAGGAGTCGTGAATGAGGATCTGCCTAACAGTTGGGAGTGCTCGAAATGTACTAAACATGTTAAAACGGAGGGAGTTGTGAAAGAGGAGGATGTGAAGCGCGAAATTGAAGATGTTGTTAAAGAAGAAGAGATTGAAGTTGAATATGTCTTGAAAGAGGATATGGAAGACATGGACCTTGTTGGCGAAGTTGAGGACTATAATAAACCGCACTCATCTTCAGCATATCACAGGGCTACAAACATAAATAGTAGACCTTCATACTCTCAAAATGTTGAATATGTTTTCAAAGATCAGATGGAAGATATTGACTTTGAGGAATATCAAAACGCTACAAACATAAATAGTAGACCTTCATACTCGCAAGATGTTGACTATGTTTTCAAAGATCAGATGGACGATATTGATTTTGTAAATGAGGAATATGAAGAACCTCATTCATCCTCAGCATATCACAGCATTTCAAACTTAAGCCAAAGGTCGACACACTCAAAAGAAAACGGACAAGATTAAAATGTATCCTATAAAGTAAACCACTCACAAAGTTTCTTTACCCATTCATTTTACTCGTGGTTTGACATTTTGTAACATCAATATTTGCTATAGATAGTCATTTGTTTCACAAGTGCTGTGACTGGTCAATGCCGAGTGAGAATATTATATAGTGGCACTAATCTCAAAAGTAATTACTAAATAGGAGCTACAATTGCCGCTCGTCTACTAAATGTAAGCGTACAGTTATATTAGATAAGCACTAGCAGTTGATGTATTCATCTAACCAGAAGTGAACAAGTTATCAGTACCTTTGTTTTAGAGTTAGGCTACCTAATTATATGACTGTGAAGTTCATATAGTTTATTAGTTTTAACTTTTCTGTTATTTCCATAGCATAGAACTATTTTTACATGATTGATACTTGTGTTGGTTTTTTTAAAAATGTATTTCAGTATTATTGTGGATATTAATACTCCAGTGTAAAATTTTTACTAAAATATTAAGTTTGGAGCATTTCAATAACCTATACTGTTTTTTTTTAAATATACAATTATTGTATCACTTTCAAATTGTAGTAGGTATACAATTCGACGATGAAAACGTCTAATGAAAGTTACTATTTGTGATGCTAAATTACATTTTTATTATAATTCTATCGTAGGACATTGAAATGCTCGAATAACGGCAATAAATATTAAGTTGTGATTTGGTTAGTTAGGGTTGAATCGGGTGGAACTTTGCTACCACTCTGTAGAAGAAAAAAAAAGTGTAGATTTAAAAGTCTTATTTTCTTGTTTGATAGTCACTGTCTCTATTTTGTAAAGTTTTGCTTGTATCTATAAATATAAGGTATGAAGTACAGAATTTAAAAAACTGTTTTAGTATTGATTATTTTGAAGATACCACTTGGACATTTGAATAAGTTTGAACGAGGGTTTGGACAGTAAGTTATACCAGGATTATCTAAAAGTTTGGCATAGTTTGAAAGATAAATACTTAAGTTAATGTTCACCTCTTAAGGACATTTAAAAAAATGAATAAAGTACATTCTCTACTTGATTAGAAACCACAATTTTATTTTGCTGCACAGCCATTGGTTTGAGTTAAATTTTTGTCTAAATGACTGATATATATGGAACGATTTTATTTTATTTTAATAATAACCAATATTTATTCAAAGATCTGAAAAATGCAACCTTTGTTTAATTAAAACAAATCTAATGCTCTTGTTTGAATTATTATGTACGTTATTTTTCAAAGTTTCGCGTTCAGTGGACTTGTTAAATAAGTCCTCAAATATTTAGTCTAGAATCACTTTCAAGGTCTGTTGAACAAAATATATCAAGGGGCATGACATTGAAATGTCACAAACACAGCTTTGTGATCGAAAACATTCTTGGATGGCTCAGCTCACTTTCCGTAAAATATAAATGTTTTAATCCATCTTTGAAATTGAATTGTATTGAATGGTGTCATCTCTCTGCTTTAAATATCTGATCATGTATCGCTGATTGGATAATTCCCTAAAACCCATAAAAACTACATTTTTTTTTGTAACTTGAGACTGTATCGCAGCGAACAATATAATCGAGCCTTGTTAGTACAAATTAAATCCGACACTTACTGTACATTTTTGCAGGTAACTCGACAAAAGTACCCTGAGAAGAAAAGATCAATAAAATGCTAAATTAAAACAATAGTATTAAACCTATTTAGCTGTAAGTTTTTCTTCTGTGTCATTGGATTTGGGAAAAATATGCTTTTATCTTCTATGGACTTATTCTATGAAACCTATTTTGAGTTTTATTGAACGGCGGAACACAATATAAAGTAAAATCAAACAGGTTTATCCTATATTGAATCTGAAGAATGAATTTATAATGTTTTTTTTTAGCTGGCAAGTTTATTATTAAAAGTAAGGTATATTATCGTCTTGGAAACTTACATTCAATCCACATCACTTTCTATGTTTGACAATTTGCCAACGTCGGAAGTGGTAAACTTGGAAATTAACTTTCTGCATTCCATACTTGATTAACATTCTTAGATGGTAAAGTGGTTGTGATGTGTCATTGTTTGCATATTTGAATAAAGGCTGCATAAAATATACATTGTTAGTTTAAATCATATATAATTTGTTTAAAAAATTATCTAGAGTTAAGCAGTTAATAGACCTTGCTAATAAAATAATCTTATATTCTACAGTAAATACAAATAATTTACTTTTCAACATTTTTGTTACATCTCTCAATGGGAAATAAAAAGTTCTACAATAGTTTCAAGTAGGCCTAATTGGTAGATAGTAATTTTGTTCTGTCAGACTTTTTATCATTTCACTCTGAAGTTAAATCACATTGTAATGATACAATAAAACAACCAAGAACTACTTTCTGATGGTCATATGGTGGTGTTTTAAGTTATACTGTGAAAGATTACCTATTAATCTATAGTTTGCTGCATTGTTTTAGTATTAGTACTTTATTTTGTAGGAAAATACATTATAAACTGAAGATATAATAATTGATCTATACACAAATTATCATTTTATTTAGGAAACTTATTAATTATATTTGGTAACAATGCCTAGTGCCTAGCCTTATCTAAAATTGTATAAAACTTTCAAAATACAAATCCACTTTAAATCAAGACTACTAAATAAAATTAGGCAAATGAAATAACTTTATTTTATATGTATGTCATTTTTTCTGAAGGCTTAATTTTGCAAAACAACATTGTTGGATCTACATTAATTATTTAAAAATGGTGTTGGCAGTACATTCAAAGGCTCTTTATATTGAGAAGACTTCTACACTACTTATGTTAGAAGTATATTCCATAAGATTTTTAAAATAGTCATTAGCTTACATTTATTAAATAAGGAAGAGCTTTCTTGGTGAGTTTTAATGTATTTTGTTAGAATACTTCAAAAGATCCATCCAAATGGTTTTACTTTGGAATAGTTAGGTGATTCACAGCTGAATGTCTAAACTAAGAAAATATTGAAGCCATATCCTTTAGAAAAATGCTTTATTTTCTATTTATTTATTTAATTCATACATAATCTAACTAAATGCTGTTGCATGTAGTGTATACCATATGTAAATACGTATTTTTGTAATGTCTCCACTCTTAGTAAGCAATATTGTAATAAATAGTGTATACATAGCACCATTTGTGGGACTGCGAGATTATATCATTAAAAATATGTTACCATTACAGTGGTAATAACTACCTTCCTACTTTTTTTTTCATCGATAACATAAATGTATTTATGAATATATTTGTACCTAGTTTTAAGAGTTGGTTGAACATATAGTTTTTACAGTAATTAATGTGCATTATTCAACAAGTGCAAAACATTGGGACCTGTAAAGTATATTGTTTTGTAACATTCTATGGCTTTATTTATTATTTGGTCTCTAAAAAACTTTTCAAGCTGCTGATCCTTACTAAGGGCCAGTTTCATAGTCAGACTTAGTACGCCTCAAGTGCGGCGCTACACTAAGTACAGGACAACATCTACCTAAATTCTAATGTAATGAACCAGTTTTGCATTCCATTTTGATATAGTTAGGTGCCCACCTGTGTTTAGTATAACATATTAGTATAACTGACCTTAAGTGTAGTTTAATTCCTTCATCTCTACTCAATACTACATCACTTTTTCAACTATGTTATTACAAAAACTGTATTGAGTAGTCGGGCAGGAATCTATAAACGGCTATTTTATATATATCTTGAGATTAGATTGGTTTGTATTAGAATAAAGACCGGAGAATTTAAAAAAAAAATTATTAGTTAGATATTTTGTATAATTAGTGTGCACATAACATTACTTTTAGTTGGTCAGTGCTACAATGTTTTACTTTTCTGAAATCTTAGAACGTTACTCAAAAGTTGTTCTGCATCAATCTTCTTCACAAATATGTTTAGTCAATTTTACAATTTATTTCAGTTTACTTTGTGCGAAATGGCTACTACATCTGGAGGAGTTCTATCAGAACAAACAAAAGTTAACAGTGTACATAATTCTTAACAGATTTGCCAATACTATTATGGTACTGGAATGCTTATAGGAGTATTTATTTGATCATTCATATCTGGAGTCTGCAAAGCATCCACATTCTATTTTTAATGACAACCATTCCCATATCAGCTCTAGAGGTCGGGACTCAAGTTTGAATCTCAGCCAAATGCACCAAATTCTTTTCCTACCCAAGTTGACTTTCCATCTTTTCATCTAATACTGTCCAACCTTAAAAAAATGTATTTACAAATGATTGCACATCATGTGTCTAAAGCGGTCTGGTTATGGTGTCGCAAATACATCTCAAAACAAATCAGAAATATAAAATATATACATATTAGATCAATTTTGCAACTTTATATAAATATTTATAAATGTAGTTGCAAAATTAATGTAATACTGTCTCCTAGACTAACTTGATATATTTAACGTGTTTTTCTAGTAATTATATATTTTTTAATATAAGTAATTATTTTGTTTTTTTAAATGAAGTATTTGCATACTTAATTTAAGTTAAGCCATCCTTAATCTAGTAACTAGTATCATATTTATAAACATGATAAGCGCTCAAGGGTACTAAAGGAAAGGTTGCCAATCACAGATATAAACTGCGACACTTGGTCTAACACACAGTAGGTCCTACTTGGAAAAGTTAAATTAGTTTTTACTGGTCATTGTTTAAATTGTAAAACCTTCAACAATTTATAAACACTACTCTATTTGTAATAACTTGTAAATGTATTATTATACACTAATAGAGATATGTATGAAAGAATCATGTGAAATTTATCTTTTGTAAGAATACATATTTAATAAAACGTAATAGTTAGTCATCCCTTAAAAATAGTAATGTATTTTATTCTCATATTATAAAGGATTTCAGTAATTTTGTAAAAAGAAATAATTTAGCTACATAAATATAGGTTTGTGTATTAATGTGATTTTATAAGTATCATCGCAGGTATAATAATATAGGCACTATCTTGCCTCTTGCGTAGAACAATTTTTGTTTTTGGACAAAACATTTGTTCAGCATAAATATTTGTGCCTGTTTTATAACATTGTTAGTTAAGTGATCATTACAAATAATTCATACTTCATTTGATTGATTGTTAATTTAGTATGTTTCTCATTTATGTACCTGTTACTTGATAAGATATCTAATAAAATCCTTTATGCATCTGTTCTTGAATATTATTCATATCTTTGTTGGATATGAGTTCTTTAGCATGTCATCAACAATCATTAAACTCCATCCTCATTATGTGTTAGAGGTCATCATTTGTCTTATTCCAGGCACCCTTCATCCTTCCATCTTGCCTTGTAAATGGCCCCACTCAAGCCATTTCTTATCATAATATGAGCTGTCCAGTTAACTTTTCTTCATCTAACCACCTGCATAATGTTTTCTTTTAATTGGCTTGTAACTTTATTAGTCCCCAGGTTTGTCCACTTTCCCCTCTCTATTCTCCTCCAGCACCACATTTCAAAGAGTTCAAATATTTATTCTCTTTTTTCCTCAGGGTTCATGCTGCTCTACAAGTCTAGTTTGCTAGTCATTAGCACCCTCTTCTTGCAGAAAGCAGCCTTGGTAATCGCTCTCTTTGTCCAGTTTGCTAGTCAGTAACAATACATCCTCTTCTTGCAGAAAGCAGCCTTGGTAATCGCTCTCTGTGTCCAGTTTGCTAGTCAGTAACACCCTCTTCTTGCAGAAAGC